>SKCR01037747.1:0-85255 GCA_019454045.1 Zanthoxylum bungeanum
AAAACATTAAAACCTGTGAAACTTAAATAAAGAAAATATAAAACGAGGCATCTACTCACAGTGATATGCTGTAGAATGTTACTGAGAGGTAGGCGGTTGATCAAGCTGTCGATCTACATTAAGATAGGAATATATAAGATTCTTGGCTCAAGCATAAAGAAAGACACGGAAGGAACAAAAGGGGTACGTCACATGTGGAAAGTGAGCAAAATATGGTTCTATTATCCACTACAATCTTAATTAATCTCTCTATACTAAAGACGTATAAATCACTCCACAAAATCGCCATATCATCACCCCCACATTTCAATATCATTAGTTAAATAAATATTATAACATCATCAGCAACCAATCAATATTACTTTATAGCCAATTTAACCAACATACCTTCCTTCCACAAATCAGCCCAAGCCAACCATAAATAACAATGGTCAATAACCACATGTATTTACTCTCCAACACCATTTAAACATCTTTAAACTCTTAAACCAGTACAAAGAAAACAACCTATATTCCAACAGCTCATGGCCGAATATATCTCCCTCACCCACCATGTTTCCAAGCCTAACATTTTATCATAATAATCCTATAACACAACCACCAACAAAATGTCATCACAATATTCTCTCATCCTCCATTAACCAACACTCATAAAAAATACCCTCCCCTCTTTTTGCCGAGAAAGTGAACTGCCTCAACTCCTCAATTCTCTTCGCCCAACGCAATCACCAATTTTGGGACACACAAGAATAATACAAAATCAATAAAGGCTTTAATAAACTCACAAGTAAGTTAATCTAGGTCAATCCTTAACAAGTAATAATTAAAATAAAGCTTAATCAACATATATAAGTAGATTAGTCAAGTTAATTAACCACAAAGAATGCCAATATATTAAAATTATTACCTTAAAAATAGAAATCCATGAACCGCGAAAGTTGACAACAAGGATTACAAAAAATTTGGCTTTGAAGGCGTTGCAAGTGCTCCAAAACGAGTTGAAAGATACGAGAGAAGAAGAAGAAATGATAGGGCAATTACCGTGGGTAGGGAGAGGAGAGAGAGAGTAATCTAGACTCTTCAAAGGTAATGGGCCTCACGGCCCCTCTCTCTTATTTTTTATTTTTTATTTTTTTTTTAAAAAAAAAGGGCCCCATTCCCAGGATGTGAGTGCTTTGTTATATTATTATTATTATTAATTTTTTTTTTCCGTAGGTTATTACATTAACACTAGCACCTAAATCACATAAAGCCTTACCGAAATTATGTTCTCCTATGGTGCAAGAGATGGTGAAACTGCCAGGATCTTTCAACTTTGGGAGAAGTTTCCTCTGAATGATAGCGCTGCATTCTTCTGTCAATGCTACTGTCTCGTAATCTCCCAATCTCCGCTTTCTTGACAAAATTTATTTCATGAATTTGACATAGTTGGGCATTTGTTCAAATGCTTCTGCAAATGGAATGTTGATATGCAGCTTTTTGAAGATCTCCATGAATCGAGCAAACTGGTTGTCTAGTTTATTTTTCTGGAGGAGTTGTGGAAAATGTGGAGGTGGAGTGAATCTTTCTCGATCATTTGCTTTTGCCTTTTTTTCCTCCATCTGTTGATCTGCTTCCTGCTTTCTTTTGGAACTTCATCAACAGTTGCCTTGACTCCAACATTTTTGTTGATTTCAGTACCACTTTTCAAAGTGATGGCATGACATTGCTCATTCGTCATGTTCCTTGGATTTGGTTTTGTGTTGCTAGGAAGGATATCTTACGGTCTGTAACTCTGAGCATTGGCCAGTTGTCCCATTTGATTCTCCAGTGTTTTCAAAGATGCTACTTGACTTTGAATTAATGTTGGTTGGGATTGAAACATGGCATCATATGATGCTGCTTGAGAATCGTATTTTGCTTCTAGCTTTTTCAAGTAAGCCATCACTTCTGTTATTCCTGGTTTTTTTCATACTCTTGGCCTTTGTTTTGCTGTTGGAATCCTGGTGGTTGATTGTTCATCTGCCCTGAATTGTTGCTCCATGCGAAATTGTGATGATTCTTCCAACCTGGGTTGTAGGTATTGGAATATGGATTGTTTCATTGTCTGTTGAAATTGTTGATATAATTCACTGTCTCATCATGTTGGTTGTATGATTCTGCCTCTGTGCTCCTCCATATGGTGAATTTGTGGATCCATCATTAACATTCATGTTAAGAGTTTCCAGATTTTTTCAAATCAGATCCAACTTGGCATTCATTGTTGTGTTGGCTATAACTTCGTAAATTCCTGCGATTCGTTGAATCATGCTCCTTTCTGTTGGCCACAAAGAATTGTTGTTGGCCATTTCTTCAATTAAGTCTCAGGCCTGATTCTCTCCTTTTGCCATTAAAGCTCTTTCAGCAGCAGCATCAATTGTGGTTCTCATTAATCCAGAAAGTCCATTATAGAAGGTTTGGACTTGTGGCCACTTTACAATCTTATGGAGAGGACATCAACTATCTGATGGTTCTTTCAATTTTTGGGTCAACCAGACAGATTTCAAATCTTCTTGTTATTCTCATGTAGTGACTGAGAACCTGAAACACAAGAAAATAAAAATAATAAGTAAAAATAAATTAGACACAAGTAAAGATATCTAACCCCAAAATTAATAGTAAAAGATAAATAAGTCCCCGACAACGGCGCCAAAAACTTGATTGGGGGTAAACACATACATGTTACGCAAGCGCACGTATCGTTCAAGTAGTATAAAATGTATCGATCCCACGAGGACTTAATACCTAAGCTATTAATTTATGAAGCTAAATGTCTATGAGTATCTAATTGATTGATTTTTGGTTGGATGGTGATTTTAAACTAAAGACAACTAATTAAAACAAAACAAAGGTAGATTTTAAGTTTTAAACAATGATATGATAATATCCAGGGTTGTGAATCCTTCCAATATCTCTTAAAGATGAAGTGATTATCTCATGTTTGTGCAATATATCAGTTTATTAACCTGGAACACGAAGTTATGCAAAAGCCTCTTCCGATGGTCAGATGTAAATACCAAAAGTAACCAAATTAACTATAATCTTATGTAAATTAAGAAACTCTGAATTCATTAAGATTAAGTTCTAATTATGGCTACCCCCGCTCGACAGGTATATTCCTATCTTGTAAGGAAATATACCTAAGTGATATTTACCCCAAGGTGAGATCATGAGTTATTGAGTCTATGACTAAAACCTAAAATCCATTTTTCAAGTTCATTTTAAGTTTACCAAATCAATCTTATTAATGGCCAGTTAACAAGAAGCATTAAGCTTAACGCTCAATAAATAAACCAATATATTACCAAAAACATAAAATAACCACTTATAAAACGGTGATATTGAAATTCATCACAACCGTAGATAATATTTTTAGTTACAAAACATACCTAAAATTACAAAATGCATAGTTAAACAAAATAACATAATAGAAAATTAAAAAGAAATGAAAAATACAACAATAAAAGAAAATGTTGGAGCTAGGGGTCTCACTTTTAATACTTCAAATATAATTACTCCCTTATCAATTAATCATTTCTTGATAAAAATTATATTAAAACCGACCATATAGGCGTTGAATTCATTTGTCTAAAGTCCAACCGACCATATAGGCGGTAACAAAATCATATAAACCGACCATGTAGGCGGTAACAAGATTAACACCTAAACCAACCATATAGGCAGAAACTAAGTCAAATAATGTAAAACCGGCCATATAGGCGGTAAATAATTTATTCAATTTACTTATTTAAATTAAGGGAGTAAATCTAAATTATTATATTAAAAGTTTCACAATCTAAATTATTATATTAAACGTTTCACCTCAGACTCCAGCAAAAAGAGATTACCTACTCATGATTTAACTAAAAACATATAAAAATTTATTAAATAAATAAAGAGAAAATACAAGAAAACTTAAATAAACATGCAAGACACTTTCTTTTAGGTTTTCATGGAGAAATCCCCCAAAGAAAGTATAAAACATTTACAAAGTATAGCTTGATATTTATAGGCAAATATAAAGGCTTCCACCAATTTCTCCACCAAACATGACACCAAACATGGCACCAAACACGGCACCAAACACGACACCAAATATGGCACCAAATCCTCCACCAAACATGCAAGAAGTTCGCAATTTCCATTTTTTTATTTTATTTTTTATTTTTTATTTTTGAAAATGACTTTAATAATAACAAATAACACACTTCTGGATTTTTCATGTAAAACCGGCTATATAGGCGGAAATTAAGTCAAATAATGTAAAACCGGCCATTTAGGCGGTAAATAATTTATTCAATTTACTTATTTAAATTAAGGGAGTAAATCTAAATTATTATATTAAAAGTTTCACAAACTAAATTATTATATTAAAAGTTTCACCCCAGACTCCAGCAAAAAGAGATTACCTACTCATGAAGTAACTAAAAACACATAAAAATTTATTAAATAAATAAAGAGAAAATATAAGAAAACTTAAATAAACATGTAAGACACTTTCTTTTAGGTTTTCATGGAGAAATCCTCAAAGAAAGCATAAAACATTTACAAAGTTTAGCTTGATATTTATAGGCAAATATAAAGGCTTCCACCAAATATGGCACCAAACACGACACCAAATATGGCACCAAATCCTCCACCAAACATGCAAGAAGTTTGCAATTTCCATTTTTTTATTTTTTAAAATGACTTTAATAATAAAACATAACACACTTCTGGATTTTTCATCCATTTCGGTAATGAAAATTTCAGAATTCGAAAATCTTATGAACTTTAAAGTTGTAGATCTTTGAGTCTTCTATAATCTGGAACTTGAATCACCTCAATCCGATATCGGAATAAAAAGTTATGGCCAAAATACCACAATTACGCAAAGTTGAAATTCTCGAAATTGTACTTCGTTAGAACGCCATCTCAAGTTTCCAATCTCCAAAATCAAAATATCAAGTCCAGTTTTTGCCTTATTTGTTCCACATTTCGTCCTGATTGATTCCATTAAGTCCCGATTTTATTTTATCTGCAAAATAAACTAAAATACATCAAAACATTCATAAAAATCGAGATGTGGAATAAATAAGGGCATATCAAATAGCTGGAACACGAAGCACATAAATAATGCACAATCATTCTGTAACCAACCACAAAGCACACATAACAACCAATACATCACAGAACACTAATTAAACAACACACAAAAATGACTGGCTTACACATACAATGCTCGTACAAGACTCATTGTCTATTTTAGAATAAGTATGAGATGAATTATGTCCGAACGGATTCCTAATCAGCTCGACTTCTATACCATGAGAACATCAATCAATTAAACATACACACACATGCGCACATATCACGTGACACAAACTCATCACACGATTCTGATACACAAGCATATACATGACAAACATTATTTTATCATTCAGGATCGTCACAGACATACGTGTATATATATATATATATATATATATATCAAACATATGAATATACCCATTACATCGAATTCCAATACCATGATCTTTAAAATCCTCACACTTTTATTTATCGATCAATGTTCACCATTCATATACGTATCATATCAATCACAAACTTCCATCACTCGAAAAAGACTTAGCCTACACTAACTCAACCTCTATACTGCTAAATCGTATACAATAATCAATAACAAACTTATCCCAATGACGCACTGTAACATCCCCTATCCGGGAGATGTTATCGGCTGGGAATAGGCCGTACTATCCCCCTGAGCCACTAAGGCCGTACTATCCCCCTGAGCCACTAACTTCTAACTGTGAAACTCATCTCATGTATAAACTCATGTACGGGACCATTGCCCGACTTAACATCATAAATGAATAATGCTTTTTAACTAAATACTCAAACTCACTACACATCTCAAGTTTAATAATGAACACTTATAACCCATTACATGTGTATACTTTATTAAATCAATTATATATTACATGACATCTTTTAACACTGAATGACCTGAACTCTGACTCGACCTGGCGGACCAAACCCACTAGTGACTGCCATGAGTATCCATCCTCTCGAGCTCATTCTCTGGGAATACCTACAAAATAGAGAAACTGAGAGTGGGGGGTTAGACCTTTTGTACGATCTAAGTGAGTGGACGATTTAAAACCAAAACTGAAATACTTGGTTTTAAAACCATAATTCTCCCAGGAAACAGTCTTATATGAAAACTCTTTTCTTGTCTGAAAACTCTGAACTCTTTTTCTAAAAATCTTGTCTGAAAACTCTTTTTGTAAAACTTATCTTTTCTAAAAGTCTCTTATAAAGCTTGTTGTTTCTGAAAACTTTCCTTTCTAGAAACTTCTTTTTGGAAACTACCTCTAAAATCTATATCTGAAAATTGTTTCTAAAAACTGATCACTGTCTCTGAAAAACCTGACGTATGGGAGCATTACGTATCGTCGTCCCCCTATACGCCTAACTAGAGCCAAGAGTGCAAATCCATGACATTGAGGTGTTACGTATCGCCATCCCCCAAAGCATGCAACTACATGTCCCTGAAACTAGTGTTCTTGGGGTATTACGTATGGTCATCCCCCTAGCCACTAAACTAGAACTGAGGGTGCGAATCTATGCCACCCTCCAAGCTCTGAATCTAGGATCTTTGGGCATCTGTCATCCATAGTCTTGAACTAAGATCTGGGGGCGTTACGTATCGCCATCCTACAAGTCCTCTACATGTGCACTGAAAATATTTCTTTTTCTAAACCATTTCACAAAACATGCTAAACAAAATATAACTGATAGTGAACTTGGCTAACCCCCTAAAAGCGAAAAGTAAGTTGTAGGGAACGCTTTCCCTCGCGCAGCGGAAGTGATTAGGCTCACGGATCGAACTTGAAAATTTTTTATGCTCTTCCTTTTGCTTGGCCGAACCACACCAGTGGATTCACTGATGTTTTGGACAAAATCTCAACTCCGGAATAGCCTCGAAACAGTCCCCGAACAGCCCTTGAACTGCAGTGAAATGACAGACTGTTTTGGACACGTTATGGGCGTGAACTGCACCCAGTTTCAGGTCTGATTTGCGCCACTCACTGCTCAATTTCAGATCTGATTTTTCTCCAAAAATCAATCCTAACACAGCCCTAAAATTATCCTAAAGTGTTTCCCAAAATCCCGAATGAAAACCAAACAAAACGGAGCTCCCTGAGAACTTGTATCTGTGCAAATTGCAGGGATTCCAGGGGTTGGTTGCCGTGACTTGTGTTAAGTATTTGGGGATGTTTTTCAACGTCACGAGGTCTTCCGAACTATGTCTCGACACTAACGGAGGGTAGTGTGGGCTACACTCACAAATTAATCTCTAAACGGTTTAGAGAATAATCACACACACCAAAAGATTCTCAACTCTTCTTGAGAGAGAGGAGAAGGAGATGAAGACTAGGGTTTCTAATGACTTGTGTATTAAAAATAAATCATAATTTATCTTTTATACTTATGGTTAATTTGTTTCATAAAACAAATCAACAACTAGTCTCCCAATCTCTATGGAATTCGGCCAATGGGGGGATTAGGAATCCTTGTTTTATTTTGCTTCCAAAATAAAAAAATCCTACTCCCTTTAGGACTCCAAATTTTCGGCCAAGGGGGATTTAATTTGGATTTGATTTTGTTTCCAAAACAAAAAAATCCTATCCCTAATATGACTCCAAAAATTCGGCCAAGGTAGGGGACAATTAGGATTTTATTTTGTTTCCAAAACAAACAAATCCTATTCCTTATCCAATAAGGAATCCTACCTTGGTAATAATTTTTAGCCTTATTAAATTATATCATATATAATTTAATGTTCTAATTTAATAATTATCATATATAATTGTTAATACTTTAAATGAACTTTTAATATAAAGTCTCATATGTGATATAATTATTATTAATCATATTAATAATATTTATTCCTTTTGTGAGTATATAATTGGACCATCCAATTATATTAGCTCCGCTATAGTAAATCGAGCTAGCACGGGGACCAAGTGGACCTACGGTTCTAAGCTCCAATAATCTCGAAATATTAATTAAGCTCTTAATTAAATATTATGAATTATTAACTCCGGGTTATTCCACTAAAAACCCGAAGTTGCACTCTCGTCGCCGTAGATAAAATATAAGGCCGAACAAAGTCGGTGTCCACCGATATAGTCATTGCATACGAATTGATCATTCACGAATATCTCGTAATTAGAGCCGGGTCATAATGTCCGTTATACCCCTCTAATTATTTTATCTTAAGTACCATTGATTCTCTAATGAACGATTTATTCACATCTGTTATGAATATTAATCTTTCTATTAGTAATAGAAAAACTTGAGCGCTCAAACCGTTCAAGTACCGAATCAACCCTTAAGAGAGATACTCATCTACTTCTTATAACAAGGAGTGAATTCCATGTCTATGTAAAACGTTCCCAGCTACATAACAGACTATGCCCCCAAGTACGTAGTTATTGGTTGGGATTGCTACACCAACCTCACCTTTGTAAATCAAAGGACAAAACCCGTTATGCAGGAGAGTTCGTAGTATACTCAGGATTAAGATCAATCCATATATGACCATCAAGTAGATCGAAATGAATTTCTTTGTTTAACGGATATTATAAGAATGTCATTTCTATCTAGGCCGAGTCCTATATGATCACATTATATAAGGTACCTCCATTCTCATGTCTCTACATGGATGATCCGGATTAAGATCGTCATCCAAATATAGAATGGACCGCAGCTATAGATAAACCGCAAACAAAGTACCCGGTTTGTTTGCTCTCTATGGACTATTTAAGATTACTAACTTCAGTCTTAAATCCTCTGGTGCATGACGTTCATACACCAAGTCTGAAGGTACATAAGTAATCTACGGTATTTATGAAGATATACAATATGCGATATTGAACAAACAATTAGATAAATGAATAATGCATCCTTTTATTTCTAAACACATGAAGCCGTTTACATCAGATGTAGCTCTAGGGCATACATCCCAACATAAGTATGATATGAACAATAACATAATGAAAGTCAACTTAAAAGAAAAGTGTCCAATCACTGGTAGGGGTGGCAATTTGGGTCAGGATTCAATTATTCGTTTGATTCGATTTGCTTTAAAGCGAATACAGTTTTGAAAAAATGAATTCGTTTAATAAATGGGGCAATTCGATTCGATTAGTTTATTAAATGAATCGAATATAAATTTAAGCTCATTGATTCATTTATTCGTATAGAATTCGTTTTATTATTTTTATTTACTAGTTCTTGTTAATTTTCAATTAAGATTCAAGAAATTATAGCTAATTATCATAGAAAAAGTAATATTTTCGATATTTGGTGAGGTATTGTTAGTAAATATATTAATTTCATATTTCATATGTATATATTTATGAAGAATTAATGTGAATCAAGTGTGGTAAATTATTTAATTAAATAATATCATTGACTAAACGAATAAACGAATATTCATTTTCGATTCGTTTAATAAACGAATCGAATACGAATCCTGATATTAGGATTAATTTAATAAACGAATCGAATACGAATCCATCACATTTTGATTCGATTCGTTTAGGATTCGATACAAATTCAATTCATTGATTCATTTTGCCACCCCTACTCACTGGTTTGAAATTTGGCTGGTGATATGCCACTCATCGAAGGGAATTGCCATTCCTGCGATGATCTATAATGGTGAAACTTAATTATAATATAAGTCATAGAATATGCTTCAGAACTAGGTTAAATTTATCAATTTGAACCCTTGTTATCACTTCAAGGCGTATGATATCTATATTATGATGTAATATATCTATGTGAGCTGATATGAGACCCTTAGGGTGGCCTCTAACACGCTAGGGTGAAATTGGAATGAACTAAAAATGATTTGGGAAAGTTTTGGGTCATCCGTCGTGCTACAAAGCCTTGCGCTTTGTGATGTAAAGCCTTGCTCGTCGCGATGCTCACAATTTCAGAAATGAATCCCTGAAAATTTCTAATGTGTGTCGCGATGCAAGTCCTTGCGCGTCTCGACGCATACAATCCAATAAATAATCTACATAAATCCCTAGTGTGCGTCGCAACGCGATACCTTATGAATAGCGACGCATGCCTATTTTCCAAGATTCTAAACTTGCTTCCTCAAGTATTCCTTACCCAACTTCATCATCAATACACAATCCATCTCAATACTTCAACTTCACATATTCTAAACTACCAGTTCATCATCAACAATTGTTTAACCATATAGTTCTCAAGTTACACAAAATCTAAGATGTCCATGAATTGGCCATTTCATAATACAATTTGTTTCCTATTTTATTATCCACCTAAATGCAATCGTTTACATGCCAATAACACTAAAAAAACATCAATCAATCAAAAATCCATATTTCAAGTTTGGGTCAAGACTTCTTACCTCTACTAGTATGGTTCTTCTTCATCTTCCAAGCTTTCTAAGCTTATTACTTCTCTTCTTGGCTTGAAATGGGAGAATTTTATTTGCTTCCCTTTTCTTTTCTTTTCTTTTTTTCTTCTTCTTTTTTTTTTCTTCCTCTCTTCTTCTCCTTCTCTTTAACGTTTTTCCTTATCTTTCTTTCCTCTTATGAAAGTGTGAATAGTACCAAATATATATACTAGGACTTGTTTGATATATTTGTGTATAATTTAATAAAATAAAATTAGAAAGAAGTTTTGAGAATTCTCTAGACTCATCCTCGGGTACTATTCACCTAGATTTGTGAGTTGCATTTTGACCTAATTCTGTTTCGAATTTGGATAAGTGTTCAACGTAAAAGTTGTCGGTCTTGATCTCAGCTTTCAGACAATATAAAAATCATCAAAAGTTAAGTTCGTATGGGAATGTTACGACCCAAATACTATGAGCTGTTTGGAGTGGAACATTATACAGTTTCGTATCAGAATTTTGAGGAATTTACCAATTGTCCCCAAAGTCATTTCATGAGTGTATATGTGTTCAAACGTAGTTCATATTATGTGCAACTCATCCCATGCTGTAATAGTAATCAGGATTTCCGGTCGTTACAAATTCTCCCCCCTTAAATATGATTCGTCCTTGAATCCTTTCTGGGATCTAACTCGCAGATGAGTCTTAGTTCGGGAATATCTTGTGTTTCTGCTATACTTATTTTCCTTACCTTCCTTTTTGTTTTTGCTATACTTATTTTCCTTACATTCCTTTCTGTTTGTGCTATACTTACTTTTATTTCTGGTTTAAAACTTTTGAAAAACTCTTACCATACTTCAACTATCCTTATGCATCAGGGGAATCTCATTTATAAACTTCTAACTTTATTTGACTTTTTTTTATCTCAACTATCCACATGAATTATCAGTTCCAAAATTGTACTATATTCGTGGACTGCTGTCGTACTCATCTTATTTTCATCCTGATTTGGAACCTTCATAACTCATTTTCACGACAACAATAACTTCTAAATACCATTAGGAACTTCTGTTACTCTTCATGTTTAAAGTATCCCCATAATAATTTTATATTATAACCAATAAATTCCTTTTTCTCTTGAATTGTGAATACTTCGGGTTCTTCAGCTATTCACTTAAATGACTTTATAAGGTGTTCCTTGTTTTACCATTTATTATTGTATCTTAACCAACTATTTGACTTTCTCAGTTTCCTTCTTTCTAAGTGTCATTTGTTTATTAAGCTTCCTTTATCGAGTTCTCACACATATAACTATCAATCATGTTAGGACTTCATGACTTATGGCTAACCTCTCCATGCACGCTTACTGTCAACTGATGGTTCAGTTATTTAGGACGCTACATCAGGGTAGTTTTCTCTAGTGATTCTTCTTGATTGGTTGAGGAGTTCTGGGCCAAGGTATCTATACTAAGCCTAATTATATATACTTCTATGCTAAAGCTATGTTCTTTATTACTATGTTGAAACTGGTTATTCTGTTCTGGTTTAATCTTCTGCACCTTTGATTTCTTTACTAGTATAAATATGGTTACTGTCTCTCAAACGACTTACAGATCTTATCTATACCCAAGGTTCGTTTACATATATTATACCTTGATGGCTCACTCACTATACTGAATATAACATCATATCAACTCATCTCCTCGATCCATACGACACTATATATCTATCAAACCACCTATACATGTGACTAAGGCCATTCCAAACCCGTGGTGGTTTAGTTAACTTAAACTATGACTAACTATTTCTTAAAGACCGCAAAATAGAACTTGGTTCCATTCCAATACCGAGAGATCTCCTTGTGATGCACTTCTAAGTATTCTTCTCATAATATCGTTGCACCTCGATAGTTCTACTTCCAAATCTTATAGTTAATGTTCTTTTTGTTTCCATCTCTACTATATTCTATACTTAGAACTTTGTGTTGGACAATTATGACCCATAGCGTCACTATTTGTACAGATCACAGTGTTGTTGTACAAATTAACTATGTGACAAAAGAGATTGCACTCTTATCATTTGTGATTAGATCAGCTTGATGTATAAATGATAGGAGGTCCTTATGATTTGTTCCTGGATTGAGAATGATATGAGACAGTATCAATCCATGAAGGATAAATCATTAAATATCCCTGGTCAGAGTATTATCGAGATCAGACATCGATAAATACGTAAAAGACTAGTATTACACTTTTGCGCGTTTGTGTGGGCACAACGGCATAGTTCTAATATATTTGGGTATATGATACTCATGCAAGTGTAATAGGAGGTTGTGTTTTACCGATGGTACGGGAAACAGCTTCGCTCTGGATAGACCCCCTCGAAATTCTATTGCTAGTATGACTATGTGTCTATGGAAGTCCGAAATCAGGGTAGGTGTATTTGGTCTTAACCTGAGACTTGCACCGCTAATACTTGTGATAATCAATATACTTTGGTTGCGGTCTTCCAGGACTTTAACAGGTTCTATGTACGCCAATGCTGGGTATATTGAGAATCGTAGTGTATTGGGTGTGATGTCGAGATGGAAGTATCACTCCAGTCATAGTGGAGATGATGGTCAGATAGGATACGAAACTCGTTCTCTTATATGCTTGAGCTATTGGGATATTATAACTAGGTCATGTTTATCCGATTATAGAGACTAGTTACCAGAGATCCGATATGTGCTTCGTACGGGGCAGACACAATTCCAGCCCTAGACCTAGCACGTGATCATCCGATACTGGATTGAAAATACGCAATACTACGTATACTACGCCTGATATAGATCCTTTATTCCTGTAAGGATATTTCCGGAGAATTGGGTAGGCATGACGCTTTGCTAGAAGCCAACCTTGTCTTGTAAATCGATAAAACGTAGTACTTGGTACTTACGTGTTCGGATAGTCCGACGACCGAATTTATTGCCAACATATCCGAGGATCTCATGGGTCGCTTCCCGAAGATTCACCGATGACGTATGACTCGCACTCTAAATTAATCTGGGATTAATTAGAGAGAGAGAAAATTAATCTGAGATTAATTGCGGAGATATTTTATCTGGGATAAAATATCATTTAAAGAGAGAAAACAATTAATTTGGAATTAATCGATGAATTAATATATTTGATATATTAAACGAAATTGGATTTCGACTCGGAATTAAAATTAGATTTTAATTCGGGCGAACAAGTTAATTTAGAATTAATTCGTTTGCGACGTGAATAGTGATTTCGCTAGGCGTAATCATTTAATTACGTCGCAACGAAAAATTCGTTAATTTGGAATTAGCGAACCCGAGCCCGGGATTGTTTACGAGCGCATTCGTATTTCGAATTCGAATGCGGCACGCAAGTCAAATCAAGCGTCAAATCATTAGTCACATCAAGCGTCAAATCACATGTCACTTTGAGTGATGTGACAATTAATTGATTAGTTGATGTAAGTTGATGCAAGCATTTAATGCTTGAATTTTTTGAAATTAAAAAGTGGTAAATTGTTAATTAATTTTGGAAATATAAACCTAATACACTTTTTATTTCTCTCTCTCTCTATATACATTTTTTTTGGAGCCAAAAATATATATCTCTCTCTCCTAACTCCTTCTTCTCTCTCGGCCTTGGAGGCTTTCTTTCTCTCTTCACTGGTTTGGTTGAAACCGTGAGCTAGGAGAAAGAAATGAATGATTTTTGTTGCAAGATCAAGGTGCTAGGACACACATTGAGTTATCCTAAGGTGATAGGGAAGTGATTTCGTGAGCATGGAATCACCATCATCAAGATCTTGGAGCATGGAGCTTTAATGGAGTCCATGGCCGAATTTCTTGGAATACCACACAGCCCACTACCGAATGACTTCTTGGAGGAGGCAGTTCATTTTTGTCTTCAATCGCATCGACTCAACCGTTCATTGTGAGTATTCCGCACCTCATTTGAATGTATTCACACTTGTTTCATGCTTGATTAATGATCTTGGGAAGCTTATAAAACTCCAACGATGGTATCAAAGCTATTTTGAGCATGACACTAGTTTAGGGTTTAAAATTAGGTAAAACGAATTTGGGCATGATTTAATGAAATTGGATGAATTAGTATGCTTAAATGTGTTTTAATTGAAGATTGATTGGATCAATTTGATGAAAAATGGTTTGGAACAATTTTCCCCAATTTTGGAAGGCTTGGCTGAAAATACATGAACCCTAAATTGTCTTGGATTTTTGATTTTTGATCACTGGATGTGTTGGAAATCATTTGGGGATATTGATTTAATGTTGAATTGAATTTAATTGGATTGAATTTTATTTGGGCATGAAATTCCCCCTTGGCCGAGACATATATGCATGTAAATTGGGTTTGATTTTTGATGAAATGTGTTGGACATGTTTTGTTGTTGATGAGCATGATTAATTGAACAAATTTGGTGTTTTGGAAATATTGATTTGGGTAATTAATAATGTTATACACTTTAGGTAATTTATTGAGAATTTGGAATTTTTGGAATTAAATTATTTGGGCTTAAATTGGATTTGGGCTTGTAATGTTGTTAATAGGCTTATTGGGCTTTGTTGTACAAAGTTGGGTTTAGGCTAAATTGGTTGGATCCAATTGGGCCCAAAACCGCTTCCATAAAGCCCAAATGCGACTTAATGGACCTTTAAAGTTTAATTGGGCCTAATGGGCCAAAATTGATTTATAGGCTTATGGGGTAACTCCCGGATTGGATTTTGGTTATTCGGTTTGACCTGAGTTGACCAAAAGCCCACGCCTTAAGAAATTAATTAAAAGCCCTTTGGACTTTAATTAAATTAATATTGGATATTAATCGGGCTTTGAGACCCGTAACGATTAAATTTGGAATTTAAGTCGTAAAAGGTTTATTAATAAAGTGTAGTATTTAATTTGGGATTAAATAGCGAATTAATATTAAATACAAATTGAATTGGATTTAATTATGTAGTTTATTTTAATTCGAGAATTCGTACTTTGAGTACTTATTCGCAAAAACGAGTTTGACTCGAGCAAAATCAAATCGTTGTTTGAACATTGGATGGTCACTAACTATCAGATTAATTAATTTGATTAGATTGATTGATAACATGCTTGTGTGAATACATGGTTGCGATGCATGAATAATGTATATCGGATGGATATTAGATGGGTGGGACAATTTTAGAAATTGTTGTAATAAATTTGATTTATTAATTGGACATGCGTGTCCAGCCTTATCACCTCCTTATTCTTTGTATTCTCTTCTCACCTATTCCCCTCAATGTAAAAGAGGTTTCTTTAGAAGTGTAGTGTAACAGGTAGAAGTAAATACTTGTGCTAGCTGGAGCGAGAAAGGGAGAGATTTGATCTAGGATCAATGTAAAGTATCCATCCGCATATCATTATTATTTTATTATACGCGCTTTATTATGTGTTTAGAATGCATGCTTAAGGGTGTATGATGATGAGACCTTAACAAAGATAATAAATTGGTTGCCATTTTGCACTCGAAAAACCCTCGCAAAATATTAAGTGTCTTTCCTTCCATTGAGTGATTCTCACTCAAGATCCGAGACTGGCATTGGCATGTTGGCCAAAGTCAAGGCCTTTGTCCGTCGAGGATGTGTTTGAATCACGAGAGCTTTGTTCCATATTGGTGTCTTGTCCAAGTTGTGGTTTGTTGGCCAAAGTCAAGACCACTTCTTGTCCATCGACATTGATTACGAAGCTTTCCATGGTTAATGGGTCGCGCTTAACTGGGATCACTAAGTTTGTTGTGCCAAAGCCAAGGCTTAGTTGATTCAGAGGAAAAAGGTTAGGTAATACATTGGATGTATTGGCATATATAAGATATATGTTTCGGACTTGGATGTCCCCCTACCGGATCTAGGAATTGGATTGGATCCAATCGATCTTAGAGATCTACCTAGTTAATTATCATACAATTTGTGGCCAAAGTCAAGATTGTGTGATATTTAACGGGATCCTAGTCCACTAGGAAACACTGTTTCCCGAGTAATCGACCGAGGGTTAGAGGCTCGCCAAAAAATAGTGGGAGGCAAGAATTGAATTTACAATATTCGTTTAATTACTTGCCATACGCACTCAAACAAATATCATTCGTCGTTATAAATTAAATGTTAGTTGGACTAATATTTAAATTGTTGTTTTAATTAATAGTTGGACTATATTCAAACTATTCATTTATAGTTGATTTTATAATTGGATTATAGTAATCAATATAATTGATTTTAATCTATTAAATTATAGTTGATTAAATAGTTGGACTATTGTGATCATTATAATAAATAGTACCTAAATCGTTGATTAAATAGTTGGACTATTAAAATCAAGATAAAAATGAAAAGATTGACATTTAAAACATAATCCTAGGGAAAATGTATTTAAATGGTGTAATTTTCAAATTGGGAATAAATTTCAGGATGGTCCTGAAAACTAATAAGTTAGTTTATTTGATAAAATAACATATTAGGCCTAAGCCCGAAGTTAAGCAAATAGTAGAGCGTAATCTTTGGAAGATTTATGTGATGATAACTTAAGTGCTTAATCCATTAAGCTTGTCATAGTAGACTCCTTAATTTCTGAATCAGAACTAAGGATTAGATCCTTAAAGTATGATAATGAAATTGAAGGATCTTTAAAGAATCTATCCTTAGAATCTTAGAAGTACTAAAATTGCAATAGATAACTCTTGGAGAGTTAATGACTATTCTCAAGTAGACAAAGTCAAAGTTTGCAATTAGGCAAGTAGCGCAAGGCGCACCTTACTTCGATATTCTAGAAGGCCAAGGCTTGGCCAAAGGCTTCTTGAGTGTTGAAACTGGCAAAGGCAAAATCATTATAGTATTTCTGGGAAGATAAATGACATATCCTAAAATGTCTGCCTTATTGTGGCAAACGGGATCGCGGAAGCGTGACTGCCATTTGGACAAAGCAGACATGAAGGAATTGAAGACGAGCAAGGCTCTGACTTCAAATATGTTTGTCAACATTATGTTTACTACTAGTATTAAAATTGGATTTTAAATACTTAGTGTAAAACATAAAATATATTTATTGATGTTCAGAATCTTTTTTGAACATGATACTGACCTCAATTGAGATTTATCTGCGGATTGGAAACGGGACGAAATTCGTTGTTTTAACCGTAGATGCCTAACTTTAGGAACTACCTTCGGGTGTGTACTTAAATTAGGGAACTGTTATAATGTAACTAGTTTGACTAGAAACATTATCTTTGTATCAGTGTTTAACCCGCTGCGGGTGAACCTTTATAATCTAGAACACTAAAGTGTTTTATTATATAAAGATGATATTGAGATAAACATATTAGATGTGAATAACAGAATTTATATTTTGAATATAAATAAATCTCGAATATGTAACATGACAAACAAATAGCTCAAACTGATTTGATCAGATGAAACTTAAATGTGGCATTGTTGTCTGGGACACAATTAAACAAGAATCGTATATCCACACTTTTGAAGAGTTGGTACTCGGACTGATTTGATTCCATTCAAATAAAGTCTACGAATCTAGTTTATTGGGTAAAGTGCCTATAACACATTTGCCACCAATCTGTTAGCCATATTTCATAGTGAAGCAAGTGGGCCCATGTCTTCTAGGCTAGCGGTGGATATGAATATTTCGTGACCTTTACGGATGTGCATCACGTTATGGTTATGTGTTTCTTTTGAAGAACACAAATCAGAAACTTTTAAAGTTTCGACACGAAATAGACAAACAGATCGACTATAGTATTAAACCGTTCAGTAAGACCGTAATGGAAAATACTTAAGCAATAAGTTTCTTATATACTTGAAAGAGTAAAGTATTCTTTCAATGAGGACTCTTCACGGAACACGTCAGTTTGACGGTGTGTCCGAACTGAGTAACCGAATTTTGTTGGACATGATAAGGTTTATTATGAGTCGCTCTGAGCTACCATTTCCTTCAACGGATAAGATTTAAACAATGCAAGAATTTATTTAGAATAAGGTTCCATAAAATCTGTTTGACAGATTTCATATTAGATATGAATGGGAAAGAAACCGGGTTTCTCATTCCTGATAATTTGGGTATGCTAGGCATGTGTTTGGATGATACCAAACTAAAACCCAAATTGGATAAGTGCCAATTGTAGGTTATCCCAGGGATACCAAAGTATAGTACTTATACAACTCACTAGAGAACAATGTAATTTTTGCTCACCATGCGGTTTTCCTAAGAGGAATACCGATATGCAGTGGTAAGTGGGAGGATAGTAAAACTCGATGAAAATCGGAGTAATATTATTCATGGCACCGATTCCTTAATGGAACACTAAATAGTTCATCAATGATGAAACTATTCCAATAATCTTCGAATACACAAGAACCGCGTAAGTCGGAGAGAGTCAGAAAACAACCCGGGGTATGGGTTTCTGATCTCACCTCGAAAAGATGTCTATCTTTAGAGGCATACCAACTGACTAAGTATGAGGAAGTGATACAAGGTATCGACTCCCTATTATGGCAAAATGCCATATAATCCGAAATGGATTCCATGTAAATCAACTATGTTTGGACACTAGTTGATGTACCGCAAGGCATTATGCCTATTGGTACTATAAGTCTTCTAGGAAGACATACATGGATGGCAACATATCAACGTATAAAGCTAGGCTTTTAGCGGAAATGTATCGTTATCAACATTGTGTCGATTATGATTCAACCTTTTACCTGTTGCCACGGTATATCCATTTGGATAATGCTTGCTAAAGCTGCATGTTTCATTTATGAAATATGACAGCTGAACGGGAAAATCGCTTTCCTGAAAAGGAAACCTTTTGGAGGATGTTTACAACATCCTGTCGTATTTGTCGTACCAAAACTAGCAAACAAGGTTTTCGGGTTATTCGATCCATGTTTGGATTGAAGCAAGCATTAGGTTCTTGGAATTATCGTTTTGATGTAATCATAATGGTTTATGATTTTATTCAAAACGAAATGATTCTAGTATATATAAGGAGGTTAGTGGGAGCGCACTGACATTGGCTATCCTATAAATAATGATAATATGTCATTTCTTGGAAATGATATTCCCATATAATAATCGGCGAAAGCTTGGCTTTCGAGAAAATTCTCCAAGAAATCGTACATTGAAAAATATACGTGACCTGGTGTCTCATACACTTTGAGCATATGGATTCACAAACAGGCCAATCCGAGTGATAGTTACTGGATTGATGTTAAGAACATACTTAATATCTTAGAGATCTAAGGATGTTGTCTTAAACTCTGGAGATGGAGAACTTGAAGTGACTGGGATCACTGTAGCAAGTTTCCTAACCGATAAAGACGACTATAAGTCACAAACGGTAATATACAGTTTGAAAAACGGAACAGTGAGCTGGAAATCTTCCAAGCAAGATACTATTACCGAATAAACAACAAATGTGGGTTATTGCTGCAGCTGAGGCAGCAATAGAAGCCTTCTGGGTCGATAATAAATCTAATTAGATTAGATATAGTTCTGTTAGCAGCTGAGCTAGGCGTCAGCACAGGCTAAAGAATTAATGGTCTCATCAACGATCCAGATAAATACTTCGATATTCATCTGATTCGTACGGATCATACATCGTGGCGATGTGATGATCGTATAAATCGCATCAGACGATAATCATGCAAATCCACTGATGAAAGCATTTTCTCAGCAGTTTGAGCCAACCGTACACAGTTCGGGTGTAAGACACACGAGTGACTGGCTATAGGCCAAGTGGGAGATTGTTGGACAATTATGACCCATAGCGTCACTATTTGTACAGATCACGGTGATGTTGTACAAATTAACTATGTGACAAAGGAGATTGCACTCTTATCATTTGTGATTAGATCACCTTGATGTATAAATGATAGGAGGTCCTTATGATTTGTTCCTGTGTTGAGAATGATATGAGACAATATCAATCCATGAAGGATAAATCATTAAATATCACTGGTCAGAGTATTATCGAGATCAGACATCGATAAATACGTAAAAGACTAGTATTACACTTGTGCGCATTTGTGAGGGCACAACGACATAGTTATCATATATTTGGGTATAGGATACTAATGCAAGTGTAATATGAGGTTTTTGTGGGACACAGAAACTGGACGACGCATGTTGTTCTAGGCTCGCGGCCCGGTTGGGAGTACGGAGTAGCCCGCGGGGGACTAAACCAGAGAATAAAGGAGTCGCCACCCGGTGTGAACCGGGAAAATGATTTAAGGCCGCACTCACCCCCCGCAATGGAAGACCTCAAACCGTTGGTTCGGAATGGTCCCTTACTTATGCCACTTGTAATAAAATGATTTGTGCAATAATTGAATCGAGTCTGGTAACATATATTCCTAAGGGGTTATTTACTCCTAAGTTCACATGCATACATCAAAAGTTCATCTAAGTTCCCATGTAACACATTTTCATATTTGCATACAACCTATTTGCATATAATTTATGTCTGAATTTCCATGCATAAAGATAAATTGAAATACGGCAAGCATACAATGTCATAAGCACATTACATTTGATCATAGGCATGCAAGTAGATAATAATTGTACAATCACGCATGAAAGCAAATCGGAATAACGGCAAGCATATAACTTCATGAACATGTTGGATGGATGAATGCGGGAGCATAAGTAGATAACAATCGTGTAAACATGCATCATGGAAATGAACATGTGATCATGTGAACACAATAAATGACTAAATGCGAGAACATGAACAATCAAAAAGGCAAATGACAAAACGAGTAACCATGCATGAGATGTGATCAAAGGGGGGCCTGTTTACCGTGGGCGTTCATAGCTGCGTTCGGACAGTAAACAGAAGGTTCACGTTCGAGTAGCGTTCGTAAACACGTTCGAACGAACTGAGACAGAAAACATGCGTTCGTGCGGCGTTCTGAAACGCGTTCGAACGAGGTTACAGTAGTGACCTCCAAAATGTAGTAAACAACATGACACATACGTGAACGGATGAATAGGTGACACCTAATAAATAATAACGGGATAAAAGGCGTGGTGAAGTATCGTGGTAAAGGTAGGCCGTAGGCTTTTTATCCCTCCAAATGAAGGACCTTTAATCCAACTTACTAAGCCCATGCGCAATGCAACATGATGCATGATTATGCAAGAAGATGACATACAAAGAAAAGCGAGTAACAAAATAAAAGGCGCGGCGAAGTATAGTGGTAAATGTTATTTAACCCCTCGAAATGGAGGACCTTTAATCCAACTTACTAAGCCTATGTGCTAATGACATAATGCATATATAAAAATAAAGACAACAATATCGGACTTTGTATACCTGATTGAACACATCTTACATTCAACCGAATATACGTCATCCGGCGCGGCGAAGCATCGTGGCAAAGGCTTTTAATCCCTCAAATAGAGAACCTTTGATCTGACTTACTAAGACCATGCGCACAATATCATAATGCATATAAAAATAAAGACAACGATATCGGACTTTGTATACCCGTTTGAACACATCTTACATTCAACCGAATATACGTCATCCGGCGCGGCGAAGCATCGTGGCAAAGGCTTTTAATCCCTCAACTTAGAGAACCTTTGATCCCACTTACTAAGCCCATGCACACAATATCATAATGCATATAAAAATAAAGACAACGATATCAGACTTTGTATACTCGATTGAACACATCTACATTCAACCGAATATACGTCATCCGGCGCGGCGAAGCATCGTGGCAAAGGCTTTTAATCCCTCAACTTAGAGAACCTTTGATCCCACTTACTAAGCCCATGCGCACAATATCATAATGCATATAAAAATAAGGATAGCAATATCGGACTTCGTATACCCGATTGAACACATCTTACATCCAATCGAATATAAATTATCCGGCGCGGTAAAGCATCATGGCAAAGGTTTTTAATCCCTCAACAAAGAGAACCTTTGATCCAAATTACTAAGCCCATGCGCTTTATCACATCATTACATAAACAAATAACGTGCAGAAATCAAATAGCGAATAATAAACGAATCAAAACAACATAAAAAAAAAATATGTGCTATTTACTCAAGTGGTACGTGGAGTTGTATCCCGAGTACAGATCATACTACCGTCCATTTGGAATCGCCTATGAAATTTATGTCCGGGTTTCCATCCTATATACCACAAGAGGCGACACATTTTCGTTTTATTCAAGGGCCGCAACATACATCATTTCACAATATATGCATTTTCTATCTATTCAAGGTCCACAACATGCATCACTCCATAATAATCATGCAAATAAGATTCAATAAACAGTAAAAATATGAATAAACAAGGATGTAAAAAGTGCCCTCAGGTCTAACCTTTTTCGTCGACTCTCGGACTCACGTTTCACGGTGATCGGAAGGGTTAAAGCTCCACAACTTTTCTGGTTCACTGGTTTGCGTCTTCCTCGCTGTTTCACTGCTCAAGCTACTATTTTGACTCCGTTTCGCTGTTATTTTGCTGCGTTTTTGGCTGCTACTTTCTTACTGTTTTAGGGTAGTTTTTGGGTCTGTTTTAAGGGGACTATTTTGGTGAATGGAGGGGCTGTTTCAGGGGTGTATTTTGGGTGTGATTTATGGACCGGTTTGGGTCAGTTTCGGTTTGTGGGAATGTGTGTTGCTTCGGTCTAGTGGGGTCTTTATTATTTTTTGTTTGTGTCGGTTTGTTTGTTACGTTTGTTATGTGGCGTGAATAGCTATTGACGTGTTGAAGCAAGGGATGAGTGCATGGGGGCTGATCGTTTGAAGGCTTGGAGACGTGAGAGGGCTATGTGGGTGTGGGTATTGGTGCGTAGGGTTTTGGTTAGTGGCTGTGACGTGTTTTGGCTTTGTGGGCAGTTATAAGGGTTGCGTTGTTGTCTGCGTGTGGTTAGCTTAGGGGACGTAGGTGGTTTTTGTTGTGGGCTCTGTAAGGTGTCAACGTGTGGAGTGAAGGATTCTAAGGGGCAATTAACGTGTGCATAGATGAGGGCTTTTTCCTTTGGCTTATGGGCAGTTTTTGTGAGGTTATATAAGGTGAGTGCCGTGAGGAGTTAAGTTGTACGCTGAAGGTGTTGAGGTGTGTGTTTGATAGGCTTATTGCCGAGTGTCTTGTCTATGTCAAGGTGTGGCCGTGAGAGAGAGTCGTAGGGTGATTCATGCATTGAGGGGCTGATGAAGTTAGGGTTTCGTGGCTGTTGGCGTGAGGCTTTGTAGCATAGCCAATTTATTGTTTACGTGGCTCACGTTTGTGAAGAGTGGAGAAGTTGCGAAGGTGTGTTGCTTTGTGGTTATGCCGAGTTGGAGAGGCTAAGAGAGAGTGAGAGAAATGGCTTTAGGGTTTATTTATTTTTCTATTTTTTTATTGGCTTTTTGCCGTGAGAGAGGAGAGCAAGAGGATTGGTTTTGTGCTATTTTTATAGTGAGAGGGTAGGGGATTAGGGTTTGCATGGATTTGTTTGAATAAGGAAATAAATCAAATTAATAAGGGAGGTGATTTAATTAGTTTATTTAGGGAAAGAAATAATTGTAATTGGTGGGGAATTTTATTAAATTGGTGAGTGAATCATTAATTTGATTTTAATTTGTAAGTGATTTATTCAATTTTGGAAATGATTTATTTTAATTAGGAATTTAATTTAAAAGGATTATAATTTTAGTTTAATTTAATTAGCTTTAATTTAATTAAATTTAATTTCACTTTAATTTGTTTTAATTTAATTTGATTTAGATTTAATTTAATTTGTGACATGCATTTTAAATGTTTTAATTAATTTTTTGATTGGGCTTGGGTGAGATGGGCTTGATGTGTGTCTTATGGGGTTTGGGCTAAGGGTGTGTTTTAAAACGGAGGTCCAACAAGCGAACCTGAAGCTAAACAAGCGAATAAAATCTAACAAAATACCGATTCCCTTCCGACGTCCGTTTCCCGCGACTTCCTCGACTTAAAAGGTAGTGTCTCCAAAATGAGACTCATCATAGGGACTTATATGCAAAAATGCAGTGCCTACAGTCGCCCCCACTTTGATGGGACTTGTGCAGTGTGTGACAATGACAATCCTATCAAAGTTATGCCTGCATTTTTTTTTTACTTACCTGGCTCACCAGCTGTTGCTTAACTTATTTGTTATCCTGAAATGCTTTGACCTTTGGGCTTTGTTCCCGAATTGCGTTGAGAGAGAGCTTTATTCCCCTAGGCTTTATTCCCTAGCTATTTTGAAAGTGGGCTTTATTCCTATAGGCTTTGTTCCCGAACTGTGCAGAGATATGGCTTTATTCCCTTGGGCCTTGTTCCCGAACTGCTTTGAAAGTGGGCTTTATTCCCCTAGGCTTTATTCCCGAGCTGTGTTAAGATAGGACTTTATTCCCCTGGGCTTTATTCCCGAGCTGTTTTGAAAGTGGACTTTATTCCCCTAGGCTTTGTTCCCGAACTGTGTAAAGATAGGGCTTTATTCCTCTACCATGTTGAAATTGGGTTTTATTCCCCTAGGCTTTGTTCCCGAACTGTGAAAAGATAGGGCTTTATTCCCCTGGGCCTTGTTCCCGAACTGTGTTAAGATAGGGCTTTATTCCCCTAGGCTTTATTCCTGAGTTGTTTTGAAAGTGGGCTTTATTCACATAGGCTTTGTTCCAGAACTGTGTTAAGATATGGCTTTATTCCCCTGGGCTTTATTCCCGAGCTGTTTCAAGATAGGGCGTTATTCCCCTGGGCCTTGTTCCCGAACTGTTTTGAAAGTGGGCTTTATTCCCATAGGCTGTGTTCTCGAACTGTACTGAATGTGGGCTTTATTCCCTGGGACGCATCCCCAAAACTGCTGCTAGTATTGATGTGGGCCTCGCCCCCTGAGACGCATCCCCAAAACTGTTGCTGGTATGTTGATGCTTCTGATCGGTTTGTCTTTGCCGCCTTCTCTTTTCTTCTTTCGAAAACCTGCGAAATACAAAAAAAAAAAACACAAAACGAATGCCAAATGTGTTACGTGTATACATGCATGCATGCATGCACGAGTGTGCTCCATTTTGGAGCGCCATTTTCGGCATTTGCTGTGTGTGCTCCATTTTGGAGCGCCATTTTCGGCATTTGCTGTGTGTTCTCCATTTTAGAGCGCCATTTTCGGCATTTGTTGCGTGTGCTCTGTTTTGGAGCGCCATTTTCGGCATCTGTTGTGGTAGCGGTCCATTTCTGAACCGTGTTGTCCGAGAATGTGGCTCATTTTTAAGCCGTTACTTGATGAGGTGGTATTTGTCGCTACAATCCTGCAAATACAAAACAAAAATTATATGTATATGATATGTATGCATGTATGTATGGATGCATGATGCTGATGTGGGCCTCGCCCCCCCCAAACCGATACCGATGTGGGCCTCGCCCCTAAACCGATACTGATATGGGCCTCGCCCCCAAACTGATGCGGATGTGGGTCTCGCCCCTAAACTGATACTGATGTGGGCCTCGACCCTCGGGACTCATCCCCAAACTGATACTGATGTGGGCCTCGGCCCTGGGACTCATCCCCAAACTGATACTAATGTAGGCCTCGGCCCTGGGACTCTTCCCTTAACTGATGCTAATGTGGACCTCGGCCCTGGGACTCATCCCCAAACTGATGCTGATGTGGGCCTCGGCCCTGGGACTCATTCCCAAACTGATACTGATATGGGCCTCGCCCCCAACTGATGCTGATGTGGGCCTCGGTCCTAGGACTCATTCCCAAACTGATGCTGATGTGGGGTCTCCCCCAACTGATACTGACATGGGCCTTGCCCCCAGACTGATATTGATATGGGCCTCGCCCCAAACTGACGTGGACCTCGCCCCAAACTGATACTGATATGGGCCTCGCCCCCAGACTGATACTGATATGGGCCTCGCCCCAACTGATACTGATATGTGCCTCGCCCCCAACTGATACTGATATGGGCCTCGCCACAACTGATACTGATGTGGGCCTCGCCCCCAATTGATACTGATATGGGCCTCACCCCCAGCTGATACTGATATGGGCCTCGCCCTCAGACTGATACTGATATGGGCCTCGCCCCAAACTGATACTGATGTGGTTCTCGTCCCCAACTGATACTGATATAGGCCTCGCCCCCAGCTGATAATGATGTGGGCCTCGCCCCCAGACTGATACTGCTGATATGGGCCTCGCCCCCAGACTGATACTGATATGGGCCTCGCCCCCAGACTGATACTCATATGGGCCTCACCCCTGTGATTCATTCCTGAAGACTGCTGACATTGTACTGTTGCTGCTTCTAGTTGGCTTGCATTTGACGCTTTCTCTTTTTCTCCTTTAAAACCTTTTATTACAAAATAGAACAAACACAAAAAGGTTGCAAATATGTTACGTGTATGCATGCATGCATGATTGAGTTTCCAATCCCGTTGGGTTAGGTCATCTGTCGGTACTCTTGGTGGTTGCTCGGTGTTTTGACAAGTCTGCCCTCTTCCCTAACCAACGGGTATCTATGATGGCTTTCAAGACAAAATGGGGTTAACATGGTGCATGTATGCATGAGGTGCATGAGATACATGCGATACAAGGAATATATCAACTCATTAAAATTTTCACACAAATCGGCCCATCATCATTTTAGAAGCTTTTGGGCTAACTGTCATAGGAGTGAACTCGTCCCAGTTTAAATGGCCCAACAAGTTCACATCTCATGGCAAGAAGTCCAACCGTATCCAAATGATAATGTTCCTAAACACAAACATATAATGGCCCATTGGCGTTTTAGAAGCTTTTGGCCCAATCATCATAAGATACGTTCTTGTCCCAGTTTAAATGGCCCAACAAGCCCATACCTCATGACAAAAGGTCCAGATGGATCCAAATGACAATATTCCCAAACACAAGCATCATGGTCACAGAACTATGGTTCATGTGTGGATTTACGGGAGTGTAGACAAAGACTCTCACCGACGAAGGATTGCCCACAACTAGGACTCCCCATTCAAGGGTTCGAGCGACCAAGTGAGTGCACTTTTTTATACCTTACGGTACGTGTCAACGAGTTATGGTGTGTGACTAACTGTCAAATGGATTTCCCGTTGTAGATTCCCCAGAGGGAGGGTGGAACACGGCTCTCTTAAGTACCCTAGCCTCTTAGGCTCTTACTGTTTAGTGACAGGAATAAACAACGAGTCCTCCAAATTAGTCCATCACTATAGGCTACAAGTAAATGATTATCTAAGTGCCTTCACAACTTTTCCTTATAGAAAGGTAGTGAATGAAGGAAGACACTAAACCATTACCGAGCCTTAAAGAATGCCTTTAATTAAACCCCTTTTAACCCACAGTAGAACCGGTTAATTAAAGCACAAATCATAATATTACAAGACATTATTTCGGGGTCGATTCTCTTATCCCCAATGGAGTCGCCAGACTGTGGAACACAGAAACTGGGCGACGCATGCTGTTTTAGGCTCGCGGCCCAGTTGGGAGTATAGATTAGCCCGCGGGGGACTAAACCGGAGAATAAATAAGTCGTCACCCGTGTGTGAATCGGGAAAATAATTTAAGGCCGCACTCACCCCTCGCAAGGGAAGACCTCAAACCGTTGGGTTCGGAATGGTCCCTTACTTATGCCACTTGTAATAAAATGATTTGTGCAATAAAAGGCGCAGTGAAGTATCGTGGTAAAGGTTATTTAACCCTTCGAAATGGAGGACCTTTAATCCAACTTACTAAGCCCATGCGCTAATGACATAATGCATATACAAAAATAAAGACAACAATATCGGACTTTGTATACCCGATTGAACACATCTTACATTCAACCGAATATACGTCATCCGGCGCGGCGAAGAATCGTGGCAAAGGCTTTTAATCCCTCAACATAGAGAACCTTTGATCCGACTTACTAAGCCCATACACACAATATCATAATGCATATAAAAATAAAGACAACGATATCAGACTTTGTATACCCGTTTGAACACATCTTACATTCAACCGAATATACGTCATCCGGCGCGGTGAAGCATCATGGCAAAGGCTTTTAATCCCTCAACTTAGAGAACCTTTGATCCCACTTACTAAGCCCATGCGCACAATATCATAATGCATATAAAAATAAAGACAACGATATCGGACTTTGTATACCCGATTGAACACATCTTACATTCAACCGAATATACGTCATCCGGCGCGGCGAAGCATCGTGGCAAAGGCTTTTAATCCCTCAACTTAGAGAACCTTTGATCCCACTTACTAAGCCCATGCGCATAATATCATAATGCATATAAAAATAAAGACAACGATATCGGACTTCGTATACCCGGTTGAGCACATCTTACATCCAATCGAATATATGTCATCCGGCGCGGCGAAGCATCGTGGCAAAGCTTTTAATCCCTCAACTTAGAGAGCCTTTGATCCCACTTACTAAGCCCATGCGTTTTATCACATCATTACACAAACAAATAACGTGCAGAAATCAAATAGCGTATAATAAACGAATCAGAACAACATAAAGCAAAATATACGCCGTTTACTCAAGTGGTACGTGGAGTTGTATCCCGAGTACAGATCATACTACCGTCCATTCAGAATCGGCTATGAAATTTATGTCCGGGTTTCCATCCTATATACCACAAGAGGCGACATATTTTCCGTTTTATTCAAGGGCCACAACATACACCATTTCATAATACATTTATTTTCAATCTATTCAAGGGCCACAACATGCATCACTCCAAAATAATCATGCAAATAAGATTCAGTAAACAGTAAAAATATGAATAAACAAGGATGTGAAAAGTGCCCTCAGGGCTAACCTTTTTCGTCGACTCTTGGACTCGCGTTTCACCGTGATCGAAAGGGTTAAAGCTCTGCAACCTTTCTGGTTCACTAATTTACGTCTTTCCTCGCTGTTTCGCTGCTCAAGCTACTGTTTTGACTCCGTTTCGCTGCTGTTTTGCTGCGTTTTTGGCTGCTGCTTTCTTACTGTTTTAGGGTAGTTTTTGGGTATGTTTTAAGGGGACTATTTTGGTGAATGGAGGGGCTGTTTCAGTGGTGTATTTTCGGTGTGATTTAGGGACCGGTTTGGGTCAGTTTTGGTTTGTGGGGCTGTGTGTTGCTTCGGTCTAGTGGGGTCTTTATTATTCTTTGTTTGTGTTGGTTTGTTTGTTACGTTTGTTACATGGCGTGAATGGCTATTGACATGTTGAAGCAAGGGCTGAGTGCGTGGAGGCTGATCATTAGAAGGCTTGGGGACGTGAGAGGGCTAGGTAGCTGTAGGTATTGGTGCGAGGGGTTTTGGTTAGTGGTTGTGACGTGTTTTGGCTTTGTGGGCAGTTATAAGGTTGTGTTGTTGTCTGCGTGTGGTTAGCTTAGGGGACGTAGGTGGTTTTTGTTGTGGGCTCTATAAGGTGTCAACGTGTGGAGTGAAGGATTCTGAGGGGCAATTAACGTGTGCATGGATGATGGCTTTTTCCTTTGGCTTATGGGCAGTTTTTGTGTGGTTATATAAGGTGAGTGCCGTGAGGATTTAAGCTGTACGCTGAAGGTGTTGAGGTGTGTGTTTGATAGGCTTATTGCCGAGTGTCTTGTCTATGTCAAGGTGTGGCCGTGAGAGAGAGTCGCAGGGTGATTCATGCATTGAGGGGCTGATGAAGTTAGGGTTTCGTGGCTGTTGGCGTGAGGCTTTGTAGCATGGCCAGTTTATTGTTTACGTGGCTCACGTTTGTGAAGAGTGGAGAAGTTGCGAAGGTGTGTTGCTTTGTGGTTAGGCCGAGTTGGAGAGGCTAAGAGAGAGTGAGAGGAAGGGCTTTAGGGTTTATTTATTTTTCTATTTTTTTATTGGCTTTTTGCCGTGAGAGAGGAGAGCAAGAGGGTTGGTTTTGTGCTATTTTTATAGTGAGAGGGTAGGGGATTAGGGTTTGCATGGATTTGTTTGAATAAGGAAATAAATCAAATTAATAAGGGAGGTGATTTAATTAGTTTATTTAGGGAAAGAAATAATTGTAATTGGTGGGGAATTTTATTTAAATTGGTGAGTGAATCATTTAATTTGATTTTAATTTGGAAGTGATTTATTCAATTTTGGAAATGATTTATTTTAATTAGGAATTTAATTTAAAAGGATTATAATTTTAGTTTAATTTATTTAGCTTTAATTTAATTAAATTTAATTTCACTTTAATTTGTTTTAATTTAATTTGATTTAGATTTAATTTAATTTGTGACATGCATTTTAAATGTTTTAATTATTTTTTTGATTGGGCTTAGGTGAGATGGGCTTGGTGTGTGTCTTATGGGGTTTGGGCTAACGGTGTGTTTTAAAACGGAGGTCTAACAAGCAAACCCGAAGCTAAACAAGCGAATAAAATCTAACAGAAATACTGATTCCCTTCCGATGTCCGTTTCCCGCGACTTCCTCGACTTAAAAAGTAGTGTCTCCAAATGAGACTCATCATAGGGACTTATAAGCAAAAATGCAGTGCCTACAGTTGTGTTTTACCGATGGTACGGGAAACAGCTTCGCTCTGGATAGACCCCCTCGGAATTCCATTAGTAGTATGACTATGTATCTATGGAAGTCCAAAATCAGGGTAGGTGTATTTGGTCTTAACTTGAGACTTGCACCGCTAATACTTGCGACAATCAATATACTTTGTTTGCGGTTCTGTGTACGCCAATGCTGGATATATTGAGAATCGTAGTGTATTAGGTGTGATGTCGAGATGGAAGTATCACTCCAGTCATAGTGGAGATGATGGTCACATAGGATACGAAAATCGTTCTCTTATATGCTCGAGCTATCGGGATATTATGACTAGGTCATGTTTATCCGATTATAGAGACTAGTTACCAGAGATCCGATATGTGCTTCGTACGGGGCAGACACAATTCCAGCCCCAGGCCTAGCACGTGATCATCCGATACTGGATCGAAAATACGCAATACTACGTATACTACGCCTGATATAGATCCTTTATTCCTGTAAGGATATTTCCGGAGAATTGGGTAGGCATGACGCTTTGCTAGAAGCCAACCTTGTCTTGTAAATCGGTAAAACGTAGTACTTGGTACTTACGTGTTCGGATAGTCCGACGACCGAATTTACTGCCAATATAGCCGGGGATCTCATAGGTCGCTTCCCGAAGATTCACCGATGACGTATGACTCGCACTCTAAATTAATCTGGGATTAATAAGAAGAGAGAGAACATTAATCTGGGATTAATTGTGGAGATATTTTATCTGGGATAAAATATCATTTAAAGAGAGAAAATGATTAATTTAGAATTAATCGATAAATTTATATATTCGATATATTAAAAGAAATTGGATTTCGACACGGAATTAAAATTAGATTTTAATTCGGGCGAACGAGTTAATTTAGAATTAATTCATTTGCGACGTGAATAGTGATTTCGCTAGGCGTAATCATTTAATTGTGTCGCAACGGAAAATTCGTTAATTTGGAATTAGCGAACCCGAGCCCGGGATTGTTTGCGAGCGCATTCGCATTTCGAATTCGAATGTGGCACGCAAGTCAAATCAAGCCTCAAATCATTAGTCACATCCAACGTCAAATCACATGTCACTTTGAGTGATGTGACAATTGATTGATTAGTTGATGTGAGTTGATGTGAGATGATGCAAGCATTTAATGCTTGATTTTTTTTGAAATTAAAAAGTGGTAAATGGTTAATTAATTATGGAAATATAAACCTAATACACTTTTATTTCTCTCTCTCTATATACGTTTTTTTTTAGCCAAAAAGAGATATCTCTCTCTTCTAACTCCTTCTCTCTCGGCCTTGGAGGCTTTCTTTCTCTCTTCACTGGTTTGGTTGAAACCGTGAGCTAGGAGGAAGAAATGAATGATTTTTGTTCCAAGATCAAGGTGCTAGCACACACATTGAGTTATCCTAAGGTGATAGGGAAGTGATTTCGTGAGAATGGAATCACCATCATCAAGAGCTTGGAGCTTGGAGCTTTAATGGAGTCCATGGCCGAATTTCTTGGAAGACCACACAGCCCACTGCCGAATGACTTCTCGGAGGAGGCAGTTCATTTTTGTCTTCAACCGCATCGACTCAACCGTTCATTGTGAGTATTCCACACCTCTTTTGAATGTATTCACACTTGTTTCATGCTTGATTAATGATCTTGGGAAGCTTATAAAACTCCAACACTTTGGTGGTCTATGTTATTGTCTCCTTATTCGGAGGACTTGTTTTACATATCTGCAGTCATATCTAATGCTCATGCTTCTATATTCCCGTTGTTGCCTAACTACTACTTTATCTATTTATTGCTCCATTTAGATAACTCTTTTGCTAAGTCTTTTAATTAGAGTCATCTCCCTCTCCTATTATGTTCTTATACTAAGTGTGAAAGTTTCATATCCCGGTCTTCTTCCACTATACATTCGCTTATTTCTAGGAATATCTTAAGGCAATCTTCAAGGCCCATCTTTACTGCTATAGTATTACGAGGGTTGGGAGGGTGGGTTTTGTTCTAGAGTTTTCTGGTTGCGGTATTCTCGCTAGTTACTCATGTCACGGATGCGCGTGCTGCTTATCTATGAGCTTAGGACTCTCTTATTTACATATCTGGTGTTGGCTTCCAAACTAAGGTACTTATGCTAAAAACTATTAGAATTACCTCCTTCAAATTTACTCTTAGTTTATCTCGGCTATGGTTATACTACCTCTAACTGATAACTCCCATAAGGTTCGTACTCTCTTAAACTCCTACTGCACTTCTTATGTTATTGTTCCTCACTAAGTTTTGCTATGTTACTTGACTTTCCTCCTTATCTCGATTTCTTGATTCTCTTAGGTCACCACTTCCTTGAAAACTCCAAATTTACAACTAATTATGGTATTACCACTGTATCTTTAGTTGGGGTGATGCATTCTCACCAATCCTTTCTTTTATGGTATGATGGGAAGCTCTGTATAAGTTGGTTACCTTACTACTGTGATACTATGCGTTGCTTAATTTAACTCTTTACTCTTTTGAGCCTTTGCTTCCTTGAAGGCTTTTCGCCCTACTATGGATCAGGTTATCCCTTGTAGATTTGGCTAAACTTACTGTGACTACAAACTACTCTATCTCATTCAAGATATTACAATCTTCTGATTCCTATCTAGGTCATGTTGAGATTTTGGGTTTGGCTGTCACACGATCTGTTTATCTTATCTGACGCTCTTTTTATTTATTCAACTTCTCCTTAGGCCCTAAATTTGGGTGAATATATGATTTCCTTGGAGATCAGAGAATACAAGATTCTGTTAACGTTTAAGTCCAACGATAGTCTAGTTGGGTGTCTGTATACTTACTGGGGTTAGAGTTACTGGACAGAAAAGTCATCGCTCATTTTGTTGGGATCTGTACCTTTTACTTAATATTTTGTATAGATTCTCGGGTATTGTGAATATTTGGATGTTTTTGTGTTATTTTGTAGATAAATAAAATATCTGGACTCACTGGAATCAAATAGGGGCTAAAACGGTGAAAAATGAATGAAAAAGGCAAAATGGGAATTTTATTTCTCGGGCGTCGCGTTGCCCAAACCTTTTTGCGTCGCGATGTGCCCGCGTCATCTTATGCATCATCACCACATCATCATGATGTCATCACAATCATTGAATTACCGACATTTGTACAGTAATATAACACGCGTCGCGACGTAGAAGACTTTGCGCGTTGCGACGCGTGACATTTTTGGAGCCTATAAATAGAAGAATAAATCAAAGGAATTCTATATACTTTCTTCTGGGGAATTTCCTTAGAAAACTAAGAAGAGAGTATCTTGTTTGTATAATTTTAGTTTTCTTGTATTTAATTTTTATTTTAGTAATAAAACTTTGTTTGTTTTACTTAAAGCATGAGTAGGTAACTTCTTTCTGCTGGGGGTGAAAGGTAAGACTTTTATTTTTATAATTTAGATTAATCTCCCTTATTTTATAATATATAAATTATCTTGAAACCTGACTTAATTGGATACCACCTTTATGATCGGTTGGACTTAATTAAATTAATTTTAACCTGACTTAATTGGATACCTCGTTTTATGGTCGGTTGGAATTAATTAAAATATGACTTAATCAGGATACCGCCTATAAGGTCTGTTGGTAATTTAATGCAAATTTATATATTATAATTAGAGAGATTTCTAAATTTGAAATAATAAAAGTGGATCCCCAAACCCCCAATATTTTATTTCATTGTTGTAATTTTTACTTTTTAGTTTTCAACTTGTTTTATGAGGTTTAATTTATTTTTATCTTTAGTAGTCATATATATGTGTTGTAACTAAATACGTTGTCTAGGGTTGTGATGAAACCATATCAATGATTTAATAAGTTGACTTTTCTTATGTCTTGTGTGATTTTTTGGTTTATCTATTGAGTCTAGTTCTTAATGTTTCTTGTTAATTGGCCATTAATAAGATTGATTAGGTAACTTAAAATGAACTTGGAAAATGAATTTTAGGTTTAGCCGTAGACTCAATAGCTCACGATCTCACATTCAACTTAGAGATTTCCTTCCAGGATAGGAATATACCTGTCGGGAATGGGTAGCCATAATTGGAACTTAAACTTAATGAATTCAGAGTTTCTTAATTAATATATGAATATAGTTAATTGGGTTACTTTGGGTATTTGCATCTGATCATCGGAAGAGGCTTTTGCATAACTTCGTGTTCAAGGTTAATAAACTGACATATTACATAAGCATAAGGTAATCAACTCATTCTTAGAAGATATTGGTAAGATTCACAACCCTGGACATTTTCATATCATTAATTAATATGGAAATCTACCGTAGTTTTATTTACTTGTTTGTTTTAGATAAAAATCATCATCCAACCAACAATCAAATCAATTAGATAGTCGTAGACATTTAGCTTCGTAAATTGATAGTATAGGTATTAGTCCTTATAGGATCGATACATTTTATACTACTTGAGCGATATGTACACTTGCGTTATGTGTGTGATTTTACCGATCAAGTTTTTGGCGCCGTTACCGGGGACTATTTATCTTTTAATATTAATTTTGAGGTTAGATACTTCACTTGTGTCTAATTTATTTTTACTTATTATTTTTATTTTCTTGTGTTTCAGGTTCTCAGACACTACATGATAAGAAGCAGAAGCTTTGAAATTCATCTGTTTGACCCAGAAATTGAAAGAACTATCAGACAATTGAGAAGGGAAAGACGAGAAGATCAAGAAGCATTGATCAACATGAACAATCAAGAACCTGAACCTTTGGAGGTAGCACCACCAATTCCCATTCGAGATAGAATAATTCTGGTGGTTGACGGTTTCATACCATGTATTGTACTTCCTCTCTTACATGAAAATGCTTGTGACATCAAAACATGCATTCAAATGATACAGAAATAAGTTCAGTTTGGGGGAAGTGTAATTGAAGATCCTAATCCCACATCAGCAACTTCCTGGAAGTTTGTGGCACATTCAATTACAACTGAGTGGGAGAAAAAACATTACGTCTGCGTGTGTTCCCATATTCCTTGAAAGATAGTGCTAAGGCTTGGCTCTATTCATTACCAGCAGGTTCCATCACCATTTGGAACATTCTTGCCACCAAATTCATTGCAAAATACTTTCCCCCAGCCAGAACAGTAAAATTGAGAAACGACATCACATCCTTTGTGCAACATGACTCAGAATCCCTCTGCAAATCATTGGAAAGATACAAAGAATTGCTCCGAAAATGTCATCACCATGAGATTGCAAAGTGGCTGCAAGTTCAAACCTTCTACAATGGACTTTATAGATTGATGAAAACTACAGTTGATGCTGCTGCTGGAGGAGCATTAATGGCAAAAGGAGAAGATCAGGCCTTGGACTTAATTGAAGAAATGGCTAACAATAATTCCTTGTAGCCAATAGAGAGGAGCATGATCTATCGAATAACAGGAATGCACGAAATAGGAACCAACACGGTTGTGAATGCCAAGCTGGATCATATATGTAAATGCCTGGAAACTCTTAGCATGCAGGGTAATGTTGGATGCACAAGTTCACCATATGGAAGATCACCAGAGGCATAATCTTACAACCTACATGATGAGAGTGTGAACTATGGCAGCAACTTCAACAGACAGAGAAACAATCCATATTCCAATACCTACAACCCAGGTTGGAGGAATTATCCCAATTTCGCATGGATTGTTTATCTTTTAATATTAATTTTGAGGTTAGATACTTCACTTGTGTCTAATTTATTTTTACTTATTATTTTTATTTTCTTGTGTTTCAGGTTCTCAGACACTACATGATAAGAAGCAGAAGCTTTGAAATTCATCTGTTTGACCCAGAAATTGAAAGAACTATCAGACAATTGAGAAGGGAAAGACGAGAAGATCAAGAAGCATTGATCAACATGAACAATCAAGAACCTGAACTTTGGAGGTAGCACCACCAATTCCCATTCGAGATAGAATAATTCTGGTGGTTGACGGTTTCATACCATGTATTGTACTTCCTCTCTTACATGAAAATGCTTGTGACATCAAAACATGCATTCAAATGATACAGAAATAAGTTCAGTTTGGGGGAAGTGTAATTGAAGATCCTAATCCCACATCAGCAACTTCCTGGAAGTTTGTGGCACATTCAATTACAACTGAGTGGGAGAAAAAACATTACGTCTGCGTGTGTTCCCATATTCCTTGAAAGATAGTGCTAAGGCTTGGCTCTATTCATTACCAGCAAGTTCCATCACCATTTGGAACATTCTTGCCACCAAATTCATTGCAAAATACTTTCCCCCAGCCAGAACAGTAAAATTGAGAAACGACATCACATCCTTTGTGCAACATGACTCAGAATCCCTCTGCAAATCATTGGAAAGATACAAAGAATTGCTCCGAAAATGTCATCACCATGAGATTGCAAAGTGGCTGCAAGTTCAAACCTTCTACAATGGACTTTATAGATTGATGAAAACTACAGTTGATGCTGCTGCTGGAGGAGCATTAATGGCAAAAGGAGAAGATCAGGCCTTGGACTTAATTGAAGAAATGGCTAACAATAATTCCTTGTAGCCAATAGAGAGGAGCATGATCTATCGAATAACAGGAATGCACGAAATAGGAACCAACACGGTTGTGAATGCCAAGCTGGATCATATATGTAAATGCCTGGAAACTCTTAGCATGCAGGGTAATGTTGGATGCACAAGTTCACCATATGGAAGATCACCAGAGGCATAATCTTACAACCTACATGATGAGAGTGTGAACTATGGCAGCAACTTCAACAGACAGAGAAACAATCCATATTCCAATACCTACAACCCAGGTTGGAGGAATTATCCCAATTTCGCATGGAGCAACACTTCAAGGCAAAAGACCACCCGAATTCCAACAGTAGAATAAAGACCAGGAGTATGAAAAAGAACCAGGAATAGCAGAAGTGTTTGCCCAGATGAAAAAGCAAGAAGCCAAATATGATGTTATATTTCAAGCCCAAGTAGCATTAAATCAAAGCAAAATAGCTTCTATAAAGGCACTGGAAAATCAATTGGGACAACTGGACAATGCTCAGAGTTACAGACTGCAAGGTACACTTCCTAGCAACACATAACCAAATCCAAGGAACAGAAGAAAAGAGCAATGTCGAGCCATCACGTTGAAAAACGGCACTGAAATTAATAAAGATGTTGGAGTCAAGGCATCTACTGAGAATGTTCCAAAAAGAAAGAAATAAATCAGATCCACAGATGGAGGAAAAAAAGGCAAAAGAAAATGATCGAGAAAGATTTACTCCACCTCTATATTTTGCACAACGTCTCCAAAAACACAAACTGGACAAGCAATTTGCTTGATTCCTGGAGATATTCAAAAAGCTGCATATCAATATTCCATTTGCAGAAGCATTGGAGCAGATGCCTAGTTATGTAAAATTCATGAAAGATATTCTGTCACGAAAGTGAAGATTGGGAGATTACGAGACTGTAGCATTGACAGAAGAATGCAGTGCCATCATTCAGAGGAAGCTCCTCCCAAAATTGGTTCCTTTGTCTATTTACAGGAAATTGCATCTTGGAGAAGCAAAGCCCACCTCAGTCACTCTGCAACTTGCTGACATATCACTCATATTTCCAAGAGGAGTAGTGGAAAATGTGTTTGTCAAAGTCGACAAATTCATTTTCCCAATATATTTTATCGTCCTGGATATGAAGGAAGACAAAGACGTACCCATCATCATCGGGAGACCATTCTTGGCTACCGGTCGAACCATTATTGATGTACAAAAATATGAACTAACCATGACGGTGCATGACCAAGAAGTAACATTCAATGTTTTCAAAGCCATGAAATTTTTGAATGACGAAAGGGAGGAGGAATGTTTCAGACTTGTTGTAATAGTTAGTATCATCCCGAACATAGATGCAATGCAACTTTCCACTGACAAACTTGAAGCATGCATCAGCAATATGACTGACAGAGAATTAGATGTTGATATTCTGGTATGAATTAACTATCTTGATGGAGCCTCTTGCTTTAGATCGACACCACAAGTTGAAAGCTTGGAACTACCAAAAAAAAAGTGAATCAAGCCCTCGATTGAAGAACCACCACAGTTGGAACTAAAGCCACTTCCGAGCCATCTCAAGTATACATACTTGGAAAACTCTTCTGATTTTCTTGTGATTATTTCTTCGTCGCTAACATGGGTGCATGAAGATAAGTTGTTGAGAGTGTTACGTGACCACAAGAGAGCTATTGGCTGGACTATAGCAGACATTCGAGGCATCAGTCTATCATTTTACATGCACAAAATCCTGATGAACGACGAGTACAAGCCATGAAGGAGCATCAACATAGACTTAATCCAATCATGAAGGAAGTAGTAAAGAAAGAAATCATCAAATGGTTGGATGCAAGCATCATCTACCTCATCTCTGATAGCTCTTGGGTAAGTCCTATGCAATGTGTACCCTAGAAAGGAGGAATGATTGTAGTTACAAATGAAAAGAACGAGCTGATTCCAACAAGGACAATGACTGGAAGGAGAGTGTGTATGGACTACAGGAAGCTGAACAAAGCAACACGGAAGGATCATTTCTCGCTACGATTCATTGACCATAAGCTAAACAGACTGGCGATACATGATTTCTTCTACTTTCAAGATGGATACTCGGGGTACAATCAGATTGCCATCGCCCTAGAAGATCAGGAGGAAACCATTGTCTCAAGCCCGTATGGTACTTTTCCTTTCTGTATGATGCCATTTGGACTGTGTAATGCTCCTACCACATTTCAATGATGCATGATGGCCAACTTTTCAGACATGATAGAAAAAATCATGGAAGTCTTCTTGGATGAATTCTCAGTGTTCAGAGACTCATTCAACCACTGTTTGCAAAATCTGGAAAAAGTGTTGCAAATATGTGAAGATACAAATCTAGTAATAAATTGGGAGAAATGCCACTTCATGGTGTATGAAGGTATTGTGGGGTTTTCTAGGTCAAACCAAGATCTATTAAGCATATAAATGTGTGAATACATTAAAGTAAAGTAGCAGAAATACTCACTTTGATCGGCTTTGAGATGTGTGGAACACAAAAAATTCTTCCTTGAAGTTTCGGCCAAGCCCTCCATGGTTGTCCTCCTTGTGTTGTTCTTCAAGCTCTAAGCTTTGAGAATGATTCCATGCTCATAGATGGGTTTTCTAGGTCAAACCAAGATCTATTAAGCATATAAACGTGTGAATACATCAAAGTAAATTAGCGGAAATACTCACTTTGATCGGTTTTGCGATGCGTGAAACACAAAAAATTCTTCCTTGAAGTTTCGGCCAAGCCCTCCATGGTTATCCTCCTTATGTTGTTCTTCAAGCTCCAAGCTTTGAGAATGATTCCATGCTCATAGATGGGTTTCCCTATCACCCTTGTAAGACTCTTTAAGTGTGCTAGCACCATGAAAAATTTGCTACAAATCTTCCATTTGTTTTCTTTTGTCACTCGGCCAAGGAGAGAAATTGAGAGAAAAATGGCACCAAGTGCCGTAAGGGAGGGGGAGAGAAGATGAAGTTGTGTTGTGTGTTTTGATTTCAAAAATCAAAAATTTCTTACACTTTTCCAAAAGGTGGTACATGGCGTTAAAGTCTTCCAACAACTCCCATCAATCACAAAAGTGACAAGCATCACATCACTCAAAGTTGATGTGACTTCCATCACAAGAATGACTAATGATGTGACGCGTGATGTGACTTGTGGGCCCCACTTGATTCAAAATACGAGTGGGCCCGTAAACACTCCCGGGCTCGGGTTCGCTAATTCCGAATTAACAAATTTTTCGTTGCGACTTAATTAAATCAAATTTAATTAAATAATTATGCCTAGCAAAATTACTATTCACGTCGCTAGCGAATTAATTCTAAATTAACTCGTTTGCCCGAATTTAAAATGTAATTTTAATTCCGAGTCGAAATCCAATTTCGTTTAATATATCGAATATATTAATTTATCGATTAATTCCAAATTAATCGTTCTCTCTCTTTAAATAATATTTTATCCCAGATAAAATATCTCCATAATTAATCCTAGATTAATTTTCTCTCTCTTATAATTAATCATAGATTAATTATGCCTGAGTCATACGTCATCGGTGAATCTACGGGAAGTGACCTATGAGATCCCTGGATATGTTGGCAGTAAATCCGGTCGTCGGACTATCCGAACACGTACGTACCTAATACTATGTTTTTACCGATTTACAAGACATGGTTGGCTTCTAGAAAAGCACCGTGCCTACCCAATTCTCCAGAAATATTCTTAAAGGAATATGTAATCTATATCAGACGTAGTATACATCGTATTGCGTATTGCGATCCAATATCGGATGTCACGTGCTAGGCCTGGGGCTAGAATTGTGTCTGCCCCGTACGAAGCACATATCGGATCTCTAGTAACTAGTCTCTATAATCGGATAAACATGACCTAGTCATAATATCCCGATAGCTGCATCATAAAAGAGTAATAGTTCTGTATCCTGCGTGACCATCATCTCCATATGACTGAAGTGATACTTCCATCTTGACATCACACCCAGTACACTACGATTCTCAATATACTCAGAAGAGGCGTACACAGAACCTGTTAAAGCCCTGGACGACCAAAACCAAAGTATATTGATTGTCGCAAGTATTAGCGATGCAAGTCTCAGGTTAAGACCAAATACACCTACCCTGAATCGGACTTCCATAGACACATAGTCATACTACCAATGGAATTCCGAGGGGTCTATCCAGAGCGAAGCTGTTTCCGTACCATCGGTAAACACAACCTCCTATTACAGTTGCATGAGTATCCAATACCCAAATATATGAGAACTATGCCGTTATGCTCCCATAACACGCACAAGTGCAATACTAGTCTATTCCGCATTATCGATGTCCAGTCTCGATAATACTACGACTAAGGATATTTAATGATTAAACCTTCATGGATTGATACTGTCTCATATCTTATCAATCCGGAACTAACCATATGGACTTTTATCATTTATATATCCCGGTAATCCAATTACAAATGATAAAAGAGCAATTTCCTTTGTCACATAGTTAATTTGTACAACAACACCATGTTATGTACAAATAGTGATGCTATGGGTCATAATTGTCCAACATTCTCCCACTTGGCCTATAGCCAATCACTCAAGTGTCCTACACTTGAACTATGTACGGGTCGCTCAAACTTCTGTTGAGAAACTGCTTTCATCAGTGGATTTACAAAATTTTCATCTGATGTGATTTATTCGATCATCACATCGCCACGATGTAAGATCCGAACGAACCAGATGAATAGTTGAAGTATATAATTGGATCGTTGATGAGACCATTAATTCTTTAGCCTGTGTTGTAGCCTAGCTCAGCTACTAACAGAACTACTCCTAATCTAATTAGGATTATTAAGATCCAAAGTGCTTCTATTGCCGCCTCAGCCGCACCAATATTCCGATTTTGTTGTTTATTCAGCAACAGTATCTTGCTTGGAAGATTTCCAGCTCACTGTTCCGTTATTCAAACTAAATGGTACCTCCTTAAGTCGTTTTTATTGGTTAGGAAACTTGCAACAGTGAACTCAGTCACTTCAAGTTCTCATTCTCCATAGCTTAAGAAAGCATCCTTAGTTCGTCTAAGATACTTAAGGATGTTCTTAACATCAATCCAGTGACTATCACTTGGATTGGCCTGATTGTGACTCCATATGCTCAAAGTATATGAGACACCAGGTCACGTACATCTATTTCAATGTACGAGTTCTCGGAGAGTGCCAACAACTTTTAGATATCCTAGTAGATCTTTATTCCTAGAATAAAGGTTGTCTCTCCCAAGTATTCTACAGAGAATTTTCATGAAAGCCAAGCTTTCACCGATTGTTTTATGGGAATGTCATTCCAAGAATTGATATATCATAGTTATATAGGACAATCACTGTCAGTGCGCTCCCACTAACTTCCTTATTTACACAAGAATCATTTTCATTTTGAATTAAATCATATACCATTATGATTACATCAAAACGTTAGTTCCAAGAACGCAATGCTTGCTTCAATCCATAAATGGATCGAATTAACTTGCAAACCTTGTTTTCTTGTTTTGGTACGAAAAAACCGTCACGATGTTGTAAACATCCTCCAAAAAGTTTCCCTTTAAGGAAATCAATTTTGACGTTCAGCTTCCATATTTAATAAATGAAAGATGCAGCATAAGCAAGCATTATCCAAATGGATTTAACCATGGCAACGAGTAAAAGGTTTCGTCGTAATCGACACAATATTAATAACGATACATTTTCGCTACAAGCCTAGCTTTGTACGTTGTTATGTTGCCATCTATGTATGTCTTCCTTGAAGACATATAGTACCAATAGGCACAATGTTTTTCGGTACATCAACCAGTGTCTAACTTGGTTGGTATACATGGAATCCATTTCGGACATCATGGCACTTTGCCATAATAGGGAGTCGATACCTTGTATCACTTCCTCATACGTAGTCGGCTTGTCTTCCTCAATAAGATTGACATCTTTAAGAGGTGAGATCAGAAACCCATACCTCCAGGTTGTTTTCTGACTCTCTCCGACTTGCGTGTTCTTGTGTATTCGAAGATTATGGTATAGTTTCATCCTTGATGAACCGTTTGTGTTCTATTAAGGATCGGTGCCTGGAACAGTATTACTCCGATTTTCATCGAGTTTTACTTTCCTCCCACTTGCCACTGCATATAGGTATTCCTCTTAGGAAAACGCATGGTGAGAAACAATTACATTGTTCTCGTGTTGAGTTGTATAAGTACTATATTTTGGTTACCCTTGGATAACCTACGATTGGCACTTATCCGATTTTTGGTTCTAGTTTGGTATCATCCAAACATATGCCTAGCATTCCCAATCATCAGGAATGAGAAAACCCAGTTTCTTTCCTGTTCATATCTAATATGAAGTCTGTCAAACAGATTTTCATGGAACATTATTCAAAAAAAGTATTGCATTGTTTAATGCGTATCCCTTGAAGGAAAATGGTAGCTCAGAGTGACTTATAATTAACCTTATCATGTCCAACAAAATTTGGTTTCTCCGTTCGGACACACCATCATCTTTGAGGTGTTCCGGGAGGAGTCCACATTGAAAGAATACTATACTCTTTCAAGTAATTGAGAAACTTATTGCTTAAGTATTTTCCACCATGGTCTAACCGTGACGGTCTAATACTCTTGCCGATCTGTTTGTCTATTTCGTGTCGAAACTCTTTGAATTTATCAAAAGTTTCCAATTCGTGTTTCAAAAGAAACACATAACCATAACGCGATGCCACATCCGTAAAGGTTACGAAGTGTTCATATCCACCTCTAGCCTAGCTAGATATGGGCCCACTTACGTCACTATGAACGAGGGCTAATATATCGGTGGCACTTGTACTTTTACCAAGTAAAAGGTGTTTTAGGCACTTTGCCTAATAAACTAGATTCGTAGATATCATTTGACTTGTATCAAATCCGTCCTAGTACCCACTCTTCAAAAGTGTGGATATACGAGTCTTGTTTATGTGTCCCAGACAACAATGCCACATATAAGTCTCTTCTGATTATTTCAGTTTGAGCTATTTGTTTGTCATGTTATATGTTTGAGATTCATTTATATTCAAAATATAAATACTGTTATTCACATCTAATGTGCTTATCTCAATATCATCTTTATAAAATGAAACACTTTAGTGTTCTAGAATATAAAGGTATATCCGTAACAGATTATACTCTGATATAGAGATAATGTTTCTAGTCAAACTAGTTACATTATAACAGTTTCCTAATTTAAGTACATACCCGAAGGGTAGTTCCTAAACTTAGGTTTCTACGGTTAAAACAGCGACTCTTGTCCTGTTTCCAACTCACAGATCAATCTCAACTGAAGTCAGTATCCTGCTAATCAGCAGATTCTGCACATCAGTACATATATTTATGTACAATACTTAGTATCAAAATCCAATTTTGAAACTAATAGTAAACATGTTTATGACAAACAAACTTAAAGCCGGAGCCTTGCCCCACTTCACTTCCTTCATGTCTGCCTTGTCCATACGGCAGTCATGCTTCAGTGACCCCGTTTGCCACATTTTAAGCAGACATCTTGGGATATGTCATTTATCTTCCCAGAAGACTGTGATGATTTGCTTTGCTCCTTTTAGAAGCTCTGGCTCTACCTCCTAGAGCATAGCCATCAACTATCTAAGAGTTTACTCTTGGTTCATAATGAACCTGCCCCAGCTTTCGGGTAGAGACTATAAGATCAAATCTTTGGTAGTCTCCGCCACATAGGTAATTCCCAGCTAACCTAGCTGATCGATGTCAGCAATCATCTGCGACACCTAGTGCTCGACAAATGTACCCTCTGACATACACGAGCTAAAGAGCTTCTTATGCAATTTGTACTTCTAAGATCTAAGAATAGATCTATGAATATCTTTAATTCCATCATCATGGTACAAGGATCTAATCCTTAATTATGACGACGGAATTAAAGTTTCATTGCGGTAAGCATAACGAATTGAGCACTAAAGTTATCATCACATGAATCTTCCAAAGATCATGTTCTACTATTTGCTCAACTCCGGGTTTAGGCCCGAGATGTTTCTCTATCAAATAAAGTAACTCATCAGTTCCCAGGACTATCCTGATGTATTATTCCCAATTTGAAAATTAAAGCCGCTTAAATACATTTTTCACCCAGGATTATGTTTTAAACACTAATCTTTCAGTTATCTTGATTGCTATAGTCCAACTATCCAATCAACGATTTCAGGTACTATTGAATATAATGATTACTATAGTCTAACTATATAATCAACTATAATATAATTGGTTAAATTCAAATATATTGATTACTATAATCCAATTATATAATAACTATAATTTGAAGTAGTTTGAATACAGTCCAATTGTTTAATTAAAACAACAATTAAATATTAGTCCAACTAATATATATTTTAGTAATGACGAAAAATTGAAATGAGCGCGTATTAGCAAGTATCTAAACGAAATTGCAAATTTAATACTTGCCTCCCACTATTTTTCGGCGAGCCTCTAACCCTCTGTTGAGTACTCGGGAAACCTATTTTCCTAATGGGCTAGGATCCCGTTAAATAACACACAACCTTGACTTTGGCCAACAAGCTGTATGATATTTAACTAGGTAAATCTCTAAGATCAATTGGATCTCATCCAATTCCTAGATCCAGTAGGTGGACATCTAAGTCCGAAACATATATCTAATATATGCCAATATATCCAATATATTCCCTAACCTTTTTTCCTCTGAATCAACTAAGCATTGGCTTTGGCACAACAAACTTAATGATTCCAGTTAAGCGGGACCCATTGACCTTGGAAAGCTTCGTAATCGATGTCGATGGACTAGAAGTGATCTTGACTTTGGCCAAAAAATCACAACTTGGACAAGACATTTGATATGAAACAAAGCCTTCATAATTCAAACACATCTGCGATTGACAAAGGTCTTGACTTTGGCCAACAAACCAGTGCCAATCTTGGATCTTGAGAATGAATTATTCAATGGAAGGAAAACGCTTAATATATGTTGAGGGTTTTTCGCGTAATTGGTAACCAATTAATTATCTTTAATTAGGTCTCATCATACACCCTTAAGAATGCATTCTAAAAGCATAATAAGGCGCGATAAATAAATTTAATAATGATATGCGGATGGATATTTAAAACAACTTGTTCCTAGAACAAATCTCTCCATTTCCTCTCTCCCGCTAGCACAAATCTTACTTCTACCCAATTACATAACACTTCTAAAGAAACCTCATTTACATTGAGGGGAATAGGTGAGAAGAGAAATACAAAGAGTCAAGAGGTAATAGGCTGGACACGCAGGTCCAATTTAATAAATTCTAAATTTATTACAACAATTTCCAAAATTGCCCTCACCCATCTAATATCCATCCGATATACATTATTCATACATCACATCCATGTATTCAACAAATCATGTTATCAATCAATCTAATCCAATTAATTAATCTGAAATTAATGACCATCCAATGTTCAAACAATGATTTGATTTGCGCGAGTCCAACTCGTTTTAAGAATAAGTACTCAAAGTACGAATTCTTGAATTATATCAAACTACAATATTAAATCCAATTTAATTTTATTCAATACTAATTCTGTATTTAATTCCAAATTAAATAATTACACTTTAGTAATGAGCCTTTGCGACTTAGATTCTAAATCTAATCATTACGGGTCTCAAAGCCCAATTAACATCCAATGTCAATTTAATTAAAGTCCAATGGGATTTCAATTAACTTATAAGGCATGGACTTTGCCAACCAAAGCCTAATAAGGAATCACCCTTTGCCAAAAATCAATTTAGGCCCAATTAAAATTTTAAAGGTCCATTATATTATATTTGGACTTTATGGAAATGGTTTTAGGCCCAATTGGATCCAACCAATTAACCTAAACCAAACTTGGCCCAACCAAGGCCATTAAGCCAAAATACAACATTTTTAGCCCAATTCCAAATTTAGCCCAACTAATTAAATTCAAAAATTCCAAATTTCACAATTCAATTAACTAAAGTGTAGTAGCCATAATTAACTACTTAAATCAACATTTCCAAAATACCAATTTACATAATTAATCATGCTTTCTAATTATCAATTCATGTCCAATATAATTGAAGCAAAATCAATCCCATTCATGCTTTGAAGCTCACGGAAATTAGAGGGATTTTAAATCCGATTTCGATTTTCATCCAATTAAATCCTAAATCAATTTATCCCATGTCTTCCAACTCATCCAATGATCAAAAAATAAAATTACCAAGACATTAGGGCATCTCAAACTTTCTGCCAAGCCAAAATTTTGGGGAAAAAATAATCCAATTCAATTTTCATCAAATTGATCATGCATAACTCTAACTTATCATCATTCAAGCATATTCAAACAACCAATTTTATCAAATCATGCTCAAATCAATTTTACCCAAATTTTACCCTAAATCAATTTCATGCTTAATAATGGCTCTGATACCATTGTGGGGTTTTCTAGGTCAACAAGATCTATTAAGCATATAAACATGTGAATACATCAAAGTAAACTAGCGGAAATACTCAATTTGATCGGCTTTGCGATGCGTGGAACACAAAAAATTCTTCCTTGAAGTTTCGGCCAAGCCCTCCATGGTTGTCCTCCTTGAGTTGTTTCTTCAAGCTCCAAGCTTTGAGAATGATTCCATGCTCATAAATGGTTTTCTAGGTCAAACCAAGATCTATTAAGCATATAAACGTGTGAATACATCAAAGTAAAGTAGCGGAAATACTCACTTTGATTGGCTTTGCGATGCGTGGAACACAAAAAATTCTTCCTTGAAGTTTCGGTCAAGATCTCCATGGTTGTCCTCCTTGTGTTGTTCTTCAAGATCCAAGCATTGAGAATGATTCCATGCTCATTGATGGGTTTCCCTATCACCTTTGTAAGACTCTTTAAGTGTGCTAGCACCATGAAAAATTTGCTACAAATCTTCCATTTGTTTTCTTTTGTCTCTCGGCCAAGGAGAGAAATTGAGAGAAAAATGGCACCAAGTGCCGTGAGGGAGAGGGAGGGAAGATGAAGTTGTGTTGTGTGTTTTGATTTCAAAAATCAAAAATTTCTTACACTTTTCCAAAAGGTGGTACAAGGCTTTAAAGTCTTCCAACAACTCCCATCAATCATGAAAGTGACAAGCATCACATCACTCAAAGTTGATGGGACTTCCATCACAAGAATGACTAATGATATGACACGTGATGTGACTTGTGTGGGCCCCACTTGATTCAAAATGCGAGTGGGCCCGCAAACACTCCCGGGCTCGGGTTCGCTAATTCCGAATTAACGAATTTTTCGTTGCGACGTAATTAAATCAAATTTAATTAAATAATTATGCCTAGCAAATTATTATTCACGTCGCTAGCGAAATAATTCTAATTAATCGTTTGCCCGAATTAAAATCTAATTTTAATTCCACGTCGAAATCTTATTTCGTTTATATATCGAATATATTAATTTATCGATTAATTCCAATTAATCGTTCTCTCTCTTTAAATAATATTTTGTCACAGATAAAATATCTCCATAATTAATCCTAGATTAATTATGTCTGAGTCGTACGTCATCGGTGAATTTTCAAGGAAGTGACCATGAGATCCCTGGATATGTTGGTAGTAATCCGGTCGTCGGACTATCCGAACACGTACATACCTAGTACTACTTTTTTACCGATTTACAAGACATGGTTGGCTTCTAGCAAAGCACTGTGCCTACCCAATTCTCCATAAATATTCTTAAAGGAATATGTAATCTATATCAGGCGTAATATACATCGTATTGCGTATTGTGATCGAGTATCGGATGTCACGTGCTAGGCATGGGGCTGAAAATGTGTCTGTCCCATACGAAGCACATATCGGATCTCTGGTAACTAGTCTCTATAATCGGATAAACATGACCTAGTCATAATATCCCGATAGCTACAGCATATAAGAGAATGAGTTACGTATCCTACGTGACCATCATCTCCACTATGACTGAAGTGATACTTCCATCTTGACATCACACCCAACACACTACGATTCTCAATAAACCCAGCAGAGGCGTACACAGAACTTGTTAAAGCCCTGGACGACCTAAAACTAAAGCATATTGATTGTCGCAAGTATTAGTGGTGCAAGTCTCAGGTTAAGACCAAATACACCTACCCTGATTTCGGACTTCCATAGACACATAGTCATATTACTAATGGAATTCCGAGCGGTCTATCTAGAGCGAAGCTGTTTCCGTAAATCGGTAAACACAACCTCCTATTACACTCGCATGAGTATCCAATACCCAAATATATGAGAACTATGACGTTATGCTCCCACAACGCGCACAAGTGCAATACTAGTCTATTCCGCATTATCGATGTCCAGTCTCGATAATACTACGACTAGGGATATTTAATGATTAAACCTTCATGGATTGATATTGTCTCATATCTTATCAATCCGGGACTAACCATATGGACTTTTATCATTTATATATCCCGATAATCCAATTACAAATGATAAAAGAGCAATTTCCTTTGTCACATAGTTAATTTGTACAACAACACCATGTTCTGTACAAATAGTGATGCTATGGGTCATAATTGTCCAACATGCATTGTCTTGGGATATCAGATCTCATAAAAGGGAATCGTGGTAGACAAAGCAAAGATCGAGACAATAGAGAAACTACCTCCACCATCATCCGTCAAAGGGATTCGAAGTTTTCTCGGGCATGCAGGAGTTTACCGAAGATTCATAAAAGACTTCTCCAAGATTTCTAAGCCTCTGTGCAATCTGCTTGAGAAAGACGTGTCGTTCCTGTTGGAGTTCTACGGTCCCGAGGATCGAATAACACGCATAAAACAACATGTGAATACATTCAAGGAAGTGCGGAATACTCACAATGATCGGTTGAGGCGATGCGTCAAACACAAAACTTCAAGTCCTCATCCTCCAAGGCTCGGCAGTGGGATGTTTTGTGTCTTCAATTTTCGGCAATGGATCATCCCTCCAAGCTCCAAGCTTTGTGTTGATCCCTTGCTCACGTGTGCGGTTTCCCTATCACCTTCGCAAGACCCCGAATGTGTGCTAGCACCTTTGATTTTTGCCACAAAAATCATCAAATGCTTCTCCAAGACTCACGGTTTTTGAACCGGTGAATAGGAAAAATGGCCAAATGGCTGAGAGAGAGAGGAATAGTAAAAGAGAGAGAGATGAGTTGGTTGTTGGAGAGAAAAAATGTTAAATGAATTTCCAAAATCAAATACACAAATTTTCTCTTTCCAAAAGTCAAGCATTAAAGCTTGCCAACTACCACCATCAATCATGAATAGTGACATGGTGTCAATCACTCAAAGTGAAAGACATATATCACTTGATTGCGATTGATGTGACGCTTGATGTGAATTGCGTGCCGCACTCGAATTCGAAATGCGAATGCGCTCACAAACACTCGCGGGCTCGGGTTCGCTAATTCCAAATTAACGAATTTTCCGTTGCGACGTAATTAAATGATTATGCCTAGCGAAATCACTATTCACGTCACTAACGAATTAATTCTAAATTAACTCGTTCGCCCAAATTAAAATCTAATTTTAATTCCGCGTCGAAATCCAATTTCGTATAATATATCGAATATATTATTTTATCGATTAATTCCAAATTAATCGTTTTCTCTCTTTAAAATGATATTTATCCCAATAAAATATCTCTGTAATTAATCCCAAATTAATTTTCTCTCTCAACTAATTAATCCCAGATTAATTAAAGTACGAGTCATACGTCATCGGTGAATCTTCGAGAAGGGACCCATGAGATCCCCAGATATGTTGTCAGTAAATTCGGTCGTCGGACTATCCGAACACGTAAGTACTTCGTACTATGTTTGTACCGATTTACAAGACAAGGTTGGCTTCTAGCAAAGCGCCATGCCTACCCAATTCTCCAGAAACATTCTTACAGGAATAAGCGATCTATATCAGACGTAGTATACGTAGTATTGCGTATCTCGATCCAGTATCGGAAGTCACGTGCTAGGCCTGGGGCTGGAATTGTGTCTACCCCGTACGAAGCACATATCGGATCTCTGGTAACTAGTCTCTATAATCGGATAAACATGACCTAGTCATAATATCCCGATAGCTGCAGCATATAAGAGAACGAGTTTCGTATCCTACGTGACCATCATCTCCACTATGACTGGAGTGATACTTCCGTCTTGACATCACACCCAACACACTACGATTCTCAATATACCCAGCAGAGGCGTACACAGAACCTGTTAAAGCCCTGGACGACCTAAAACCAAAGCATATTGATTGTCGCAAGTATTAGCGGTGCAAGTCTCAGGTTAAGACCAAATACACCTACCCTGATTTCGGACTTCCATAGATACATAGTCATACTACCAATAGAATTCCAAGGAGTCTATCCAGAGCAAAGCTGTTTCCCGTACCATCGGTAAAACACAACCTCCTATTACACTTGCATGAGCATCCTATACCCAAATATATGAGAACTATGTTGTTGTGCACTCACAACACGCACAAGTGTAATACTAGTCTTTTATGCATTATCGATGTCCAATCTTGATAATACTCTGACTAGGGATGTTTAATGATTTATCCTTCGTGGATTGATACTGTCTCTTATAATCTCAATCCATGAACAAATCATATGGACCTCCTATCATTTATACATCTTGGTGATCTAATCACAAATGATTAGAGAGCAATCTCCTTTGTCACATAGTTAATTTGTACAACAACACCATGATCTGTACAAATAGTGACGCTATGGGTCATAATTGTCCAACACTCTCCCACTTGGCCTATAGCCAGTCACTCAAGTGTCTACCACCCGAACTATGTACGGTTTGCTCAAATTGCTGAGAAAAGGCTTTCGTCAGCGGATTTGCATGATTATCATCTGATACGATTTATACGATCATCACATCACCACGATGTATGATCCGAACGAATCAGATGAATATCGAAGTATGTATCTAGATAGTTGATGAGACCATTAATTCTTTAGCCTACGTTGTAGCCTAGCTCAGCTGCTAAAAGAACTACATCTAATCTAATTAGATTTGTTATGACCCAAATGGCTTCTATTGCTGCCTCAGCTGCAGCAATAACCCGCATTTGTTGTTTATTGGTAACAGTATCTTACTTGGAAGATTTCCAACTCACTGTTCCGTTATTCAAAATGTATAGTACCGTTTGAGACATACAATCATTTTTATCGGTTTAGGAAACTTGCAGTAGTTATCCCAGTCACTTCAAGTTTTCCATCTCCATAGTAAAAGACAGCATCCTTAGTTCTCTAAGAAACTAACGGATGTTCTTAATATCAATCCAGTGACTATCACTTGGATTGGCCTGTTTGTGAATCCATATGCTCAAAGCGTATGAGACACCAATGTACGAGTTCTCGGAGAGTATTAACAACTTTAAATCTATCCCAATATATCTTTATTCCTAGAATAAAGGTTGTTTCTCCCAAGAATTCTATGGAGAATTTTCTCGAAAGCCAAGCTTTCACAGATTGTTATTATGGGAATTTCATTTCCAAGAAATGACATATTATCATTATTTATAGGACTGTCACTTTCAGTGCGCTCCCACTAACCTTCTTATACACAAGAATCATTTTTGTTTTGAATTAAATCATACACCATTATGATTACATCAAAACGATAATTCCAAGAACATTATGCTTGCTTCAATCCATACATGGATCGAATAACCTACAAACCTTGTTTGCTATTTTTGGTATGACAAAAACGTCAGGATGTTGTAAACATCCTCCAAAAGGTTTCCGTTTAAGGAAAGCGATTTTCCCGTTTATCTGTCATATTTCATAAATGAAACATGCAGCATTAGCAAACATTATCCAAATGGATTTAACCATGTATGTCTTCCTTGAAGACTTATATAGTACCAATAGGCACAATGCATTGCGGTACATCAACTAGTATATAAACATAGTTGATATACATGGAATCCATTTCGGATATTATGGCACTTTGCAATAATGGGAAGTCGATACCTTGTATCACTTCCTCATACGTAGTCAGTTCGTATTTCTCAATAAGATTGACATCTTTATGAGGTGAGATCAGAAACCCATACCCTAGGTTATTTCCTGACTCTCTCCGACTTACGCGGTTCTTGTGTATTCAAAGATTATTGGAATAGTTTCATCCTTGATGAACTATTTGTGTTCCATTAAGGAATCAGTGCCTGGAACAGTATTACTACGATTTTCATCGAGTTTTACTTTCCTCCCACTTACCACTGCATATAGGTATTCCTCTTAGGAAAACCGCATGGTGAGCAACAATTAAATTGTTCTCTAGTGAGTTGTATAAGTATTATACTTTGGTTTCCCTAGGATAACCTACAACTTGGCACTTATCCAATTTAGGTTTTAGTTTGGTATCATCCAAACATATGCCTAGCATTCCCAAAATTTTCAGGAATGAGAAAGCCCAGTTTCTTTCCTGTTCATATCTAATATGAAGTCTGTCTAACAGATTTTCATGGAACCTTATTCAAAATAAGTTCTGCACTTTTTATGCGTATCCGTTAAAGGAAATGGTAGCTCAGAGCGACTCATGATTAACCTAATCATGTCCAACAAAATTCGGTTACTCTGTTCGGACACACCGTCAAACTGAAGTGTTCTGGGAGGATTCCTCATTGAAAGAATACTATACTCTTTCAAGTATTTGAGAAACTTATAGCTTAAGTATTTTCATCATGGTCTGACCGTGACGATTTAATACTTTAGCCGATCTGTTTGTCTATTTCGTGTCAAAACTTTAAAAGTTTCCGATTTGTGTTTCAAAAGAAAGACATAACCATAACGCGATGCCACATACGTAAAGGTCACAAAATATTCATATCCACATCTAGCCTAGCTAGATATGGGCCCACTTGCTTCACTATGAACTAGGGCTAACAGATCGGTGGCACTTGCACTTTTACCAAGTAAATGTGTCTTAGGTACTTTGCCTAATAAACTAGATTCGTAGACATCATTTGAATGGAATCAAATTTGTCCTAGTACCCACTCTTCGAAAGTGTGGATATACGATTCTTGTTTAATTGTGTCCCAGACAACAATGCCACAATTAAGTTTCATCTGATCAAATCAGTTTGAGCTATTTATTTGTCATATTATATGTTTGAGATTTTATTTATATTCAAAATATAAATTCTGTTATTCACATCTAATGTGTTTATCTCAATATCATCTTTATATAATAAAACACTTTAGTGTTCTAGAATATAAAGGTACATCCGCAACGGATTATACACTGATATAGAGATAATGTTTCTAGTCAAACTAGTTACATTATAACAGTTTCTAAATTTAGGTACACACCCGAAGGGTAGTTCCTAAACTTAGGTATCTACGGTTAAAACAGCGACTTTCGTCCCGTTTCCAATTCGCAGATAAATCTCAATTGATCTCAGTGTCCTGCTCATAGCAGATTCTGAAAAACCAGTATATATTTATGTATCACACTAAGTATTTGAAATCTAATTTTAATACTAGTAGTGAACATATTTATGACAAACATATTTGAAGTCAGAGCCATGCCCGTCTTCAAATCCTTCATGTCTGCTTTGTCCAAACGGCAGTCAGGCTTCCGCGATCCCGTTTGCCACAATTTAGGCAGACATTTTGGGATATGTCATTTATCTTTCTAAAAGATTATAATGATTTTTCCTTTGCCCTTTTTCACATTCCTGAAGCCTTTGGCCAAGCCTTTGGCCAAGCCTTTGGCCTTCTAGAATGTCGAAGTAATATGCCCCTTGCGCTTCTTGCCTTATTGCAAACTTTGGCTTTGACTCATTGAGTATACCCATTAACTCTCCAAGAGTTTACTATTGCAATTTAGTACTTCAAAGATCTAAAATTAGATCTATGAAGATCCTTAAATTTCATTATCATATTCTAATGATCTAATCCTTAGTTCTGATTAAGAAATTAAGGAGTCTATATGACAAGTATAATAGATTAAGCACTAAAGTTATCATCACATGAATCTTCCAAAGATCATGCTCTATTGTTCGCTTAACTCTGTGCTTTGGCCTAATATGTTATTTTATCAAATAAAGTAACATATTATTTTCTAGGACTATCCTGAAATTTTATCCCCAATTTGAAAATTAAACCATTTAAATACATTTTCCATAGGATTATGTTTTAAATGCTAATCTTTCAATTTTATCTTGATTCTAATAGTCCAACTATTTAATCAACGATATCGGTACTAATCATTATAATTATTACTATAATCCAATTAGATAATCAACTATAAATGAATTGGTTGAAAACAATCCAACTGTTAATTAAAACAACAATTAAATATTAGTCAAACTAATAATTAATTATTTGACGAATGGTTTGTGATTGAGCGCGTATGGCAAGTAATTAAACGAATATTGCAAATTCAATTCTTGCCTCCCACTATTTTTCGGCGAGCAACCCTCTGTCGAGTACTCGGGAAACCGTGTTTCCTAATGGGCTAGGATCCCGTTAAATGTCACACAATCTTGACTTTGGCCAACAAATTGTATGATAATTAACTAGGTAGATCTCTAAGATCAATTGGATCTCATCCAATTCCTAGATCCAGTAGGGGGATATCCAAGTCTGAAACATATATCTTATATATGCCAATATATCCAATATATTGCCTAACCGTTTTCCTCTGAATCAACTAAGCCTTGACTTTGGCACAACAAACTTAGTGATCCCAGTTAAGCGGAACCCATTGACCATGGAAAGCTTCGTAATCAATGTCGATGGATAAGAAGTGGTCTTGACTTTGGCCAACAAACCACAACTTGGACAAGACACCAATATGGAACAAAGCCTTCATGATTCAAACACATCCTCGACGGACAAAGGTCTTGACTTTGGCCAACAAACCAATGCCAGTCTTAGATCTTGAGTAAGAATCACTCAATGGAAGGAAAAACGCTTAATATTTTGTGAGGGTTTTTCGCGTGCAAATAGGCAATCAATTTATTATCTTTGTTAAGGTCTCATCACCATACACCCTTAAACATGCATTCTAAACACATAATAAGGCGCGTAAAATAAATAAGAATGATATGCAGATGGATACTTTACACATTGATCCTAGATCATATCTCTCCATTTACTCTCTCCCGCTAGCGCAAGTATTTGCTTCTACCCGTTACACTACACTTCTAAAGAAACCTCATTTACATTGAGGGGAATAGGTGAGAAGAGAAATACAAAGAGTATGGAGGTAATAGGCTGGACACGCAGGTCCAATTAATAAATTCTAAATTTATTACAATAATTTCTAAAATTGCCCCACCCATCTAATATCCATCTGATATACATTATTCATGCATCGCAACTATGTATTCACACAAGCATGTTATCAATCAATCTAATCCAATTAATTAATCTGATAATTAATGACCATCAAATGTTCAAACAACGATTTGATTTTGCGCGAGTCAAACTCGTTTTGCGAATAAGTACTCAAAGTACAAATTCTTGAATTAAATTAAACTACAACATTAAATCCAATTTAATATGTATTTAATACTAATTCACTATTTAATTCCAAATTAAATATTACACTTTATTAATAAACCTTTACGACTTAAATTCCAAATTTAATCGTTACGGGTCTCAAAGCCCGATTAACGTCTAATGTTAATTTAATTAAAGTCCAATGGGATTTCAATTAACTTCTTTAAGGCGTGGACTTTTGGTCAACTTGGGCCAAACCCAATAACCAAAGCCCAATCAAGGAATAACCCAATAAGCCTATAAATCAATTTAGGCCCATTAGGCCCAATTAAATTATTAAGGTCCATTAGTCGCATTTGGGCTTTATGGAAGTGGTTTTGGGCCCAATTGGATCCAACCAATTTAGCCTAAACCTAACTTGGTACAACCAAGCCTAATAAGCCCATTTACAACATTACAAGCCCAATTTCCAAAATAGGCCTAATTAATTAAATTACAAAAATCTAATTTTACAATTTAATTAACCTAAGTGCAATGCCATAATTAATCACCCAAATTAACATTTCTAAAACATCATTTTACACAATTAATTATGCTCTTTAACAACAAAACATGTCCAACACATTTTATCAAAAATCAAACCCAATTTACATGCTTAAGTCTCGGCAATGGAGGGGATTTTTATGTCCAGTTCAAATTCAATCCAATTAAATCCAATTCAACATTAAATCCACATTCCCAATTGATTCCAACTCATCCAATGAATCAAAAAATAAAAAATCCAAGACATTTAGGGTTCTACACCTCTCGGCCAAGCTAAGTGATTTGGGGAAAATTGTTCCAAACAAAATTTCATGAAATTGATCCAATCAATCTTCAATTAAACATATCTAAGCATACTCAATCATCCAATTTCATAAAATCATGCTCAAATACATTTTATCCAATTTTAAGCCCTAAATCGGTTTCATGCTTTTAAAAACGCTCTGATACCATTGTTGGAGTTCTACGGTCCCGAGGATAGAATAACACGCATAAAACAACATGTGAATACATTCAAGGAAGTGCAGAATACTCACAATGATCGGTTGAGGCGATGCGTCGAACACGAAACTTCAAGTCCTCCTCCTCCAAGGCTCGGCAGTGGGCTGTTTTGTGTCTTCAATTTTCGGCAATGGATCATCCCTCCAAGCTCCAAGCTTTGTGTTGATCTCTTGCTCACGTGTGCGATTTCCCTATCACCTTCGTAAGACCCCGAATGTGTGCTAGCACCTTTGATTTTTGCCACAAAAATCATCAAATGCTTCTCCATGACTCACGGTTTTTGAACCAATGAAGAGGAAAAATGGCCAAATGGCCGAGAGAGAGAGGAAAAGTAAAAGAGAGAGAGATGAGTTGGTTGTTGGATAGAAAAAATGTTAAATGAATTTCCAAAATCAAATACACAAATTTTCTCTTTCCAAAAGTCAAGCATTAAAGTTTGCCAACTACCACCATCAATCATGAATAATGACATGATGTCAATCACTCAAAGTGAAAGACATATATCACTTGATTGACGATTGATGTGATGCTTGATGTGACTTGCGTGCCGCACTCGAATTCAAAATGCTAATCCGCTCGCAAACACTCGCGGGCTCGGGTTTGCTAATTCCAAATTAACGAATTTTCCGTTGCGACGTAATTAAATGATTATGCCTAGCGAAATCACTATTCACGTCGCTAACGAATTAATTCTAAGTTAACTCGTTCGCCCGAATTAAAATCTAATTTTAATTCCGCGTCGAAATCCAATTTTTTATAATATATCGAATATATTATTTTATCGATTAATTCCAAATTAATCGTTTTCTCTCTTTAAATGATATTTTATCCCAGATAAAATATCTCCGTAATTAATCCCAGATTAATTTTCTCTCTCAACTAATTAATCCCAGATTAATTAAAATGCGAGTCATACGTCATCGGTGAATCTTCGGGAAGGGACCCATGAGATCCCCGGATATGTTGTCAGTAAATTCGGTCGTCGGACTATCCGAACACGTAAGTACTTCGTACTATGTTTGTACCGATTTACAAGACAAGGTTGGCTTCTAGCAAAGCCCCATGCCTACCCAATTCTCCAGAAACATTCTTACAGGAATAAGCGATCTATATCAGACGTAGTATACGTAGTATTGCGTATCTCGATCCAGTATCAGATGTCACGTGCTAGGCCTGGGGCTGGAATTGTGTCTACCCCATACGAAGCACATATCGGATCTCTGGTAACTAGTCTCTATAATCGGATAAACATGACCTAGTCATAATATCCCGATAGCTGCAGCATATAAGAGAACGAGTTTCGTATCCTACGTGACCATCATCTCCACTATGACTGGAGTGATACTTCCGTCTTGACATCACACCCAACACACTACGATTCTCAATATACCCAGCAGAGGCGTACACAGAACCTGTTAAAGCCCTAGACGACCTAAAACCAAAGCATATTGATTGTCGCAAGTATTAGCGGTGCAAGTCTCAGGTTAAGACCAAATACACCTACCCTGATTTCGGACTTCCATAGATACATAGTCATACTACCAATAGAATTCCAAGGAGTCTATCTAGAGCGAAGCTATTTCCCGTACCATCAGTAAAACACAACCTCCTATTACACTTGCATGAGCATCCTATACCCAAATATATGAGAACTATGATGTTGTGCCCTCACAACGCGCACAAGTGTAATACTAGTCTTTTACGCATTATCGATGTCCAATCTCGATAATACTCTGACTAGGGATGTTTAATGATTTATCCTTCGTGGATTGATATTGTCTCATATCATCTCAATCCAGGAAGAAATCATATGGACCTCCTATCATTTATACATCTTGGTGATCTAATTACAAATGATAAGAGAGCAATCTCATTTGTCACATAGTTAATTTGTACAACAACACCATGATCTGTACAAATAGTGACGCTATGGGTCATAATTGTCCAACAGTTCCACTTCACCAAAGAATGCCACCATGCTTTCGAGATCTTGAAACAGAAGCTGGTCTCTGCCTCCATCATAGTAGCACCAGATTGGACGTTCTCATTTGAAGTGACGTGCGATGCTAGTGATTTTGCTGTAGGTCTAGTTTTTGGGACAACGTAAGGCGAAAGTTTTTCACACCATTTACTATGCCAGCAAAATTTTGAATGAAGCATAACTCAACTACACAACAACTGAAAAGGAGTTGCTCGCAGTTGTGTTTGCTTTTGATAAATTCTGCTCCTATTTGCCAGGTCCCAAAGTGGTGGTCTACACAGATCATTCAGCAATCAAATACCTGATCGCGAAGAAAGATGTCAAGCCCAGATTGATCCTTTTGGTGCTTTTACTGTAAGAATTTGATGTGGAGATCCGAGACAGGAAACAGACAGAAAATCAAGTGGCAGATCCCTTGTCAAGGCTCGAAAATAAAGGTACAACTAGCAATGAGCTGACAATCAAAGAAACTTTTCTAGATGAACATTTGTTTGACGTCAAGTAGCATGAAGTCCCATGGTATGCTAACTTTGTAAACTACATATTATCGAGGAAATGACCGTTGGAATGGACATATTAGCAACAAAAGAAATTATTCAAAGAAGTCAAGCACTATGTCTGGGATGAGTAATACCTATTCAAATGTTGTGCTGATCAGTTATTGCGGCGTTGTGTACCACATGAGGAAGTTAACAGTGTCTTGCAGCATTGTCATTCATCTTTATATGGTGGACACTTCAGCGGAGACAAAACAACAGCCAAAGTCCTGCAATCAGGTTTGTTCTGGCCCATTCTATTTAAAGATGCTTACTTATTCGTTCGTCAATATGACAGGTGCCAGAGAACGGGAAATATTTCAAGGAGAAATGAAGGACCTCTTCAAAGCATTCTCGAAGTGGAGATATTTGATGTATGAGGGATTGACTTTATGGATAATTTGTTCGATCATATGGAAACCCGTACATTCTGGTTGCAGTAGACTACGTCTCCAAATGGGTTGAAGCAACAACACTACTATCAAATGATTCCAAAGTGGTTTTACATTTCCTCAAGAAAAATATTTTCACTCGCTTTGGAACATCTCGGGCAATCATCAATGGTGGTGGCACACTGCAACAGGTACTTTGATGCGCTCCTAGCCAAATATGAAGTTACTCATAAAGTTGCCACTACTTACCATCCGTTAAAATTCATTTGTCAAGTTTATTTTAGATTTACCAGATCAATCTTATTAGTGGCAAGTTTAACAAGACTCATTAAGCTTAAGACTTAATAAGACTTTATAAGTAAACCTTTAAATTACCAAAACTATAAAATAACCTCTTATAAACCGGTGATATTAAAATTCATCACAATCCCAGATAACTAACTTAGTTATGACATATAACTAGGGCTAGTAAAAACTTAAAAATAAAAGACATAAAGTAAAATGATGAAAAGTAAATACGGTAAAGTAAGTACTGAAAAGTAAAATTACAATAAAATAAAATGCTAGGGTTAAAAGATCTACTTTTACCACTAATATTTTAGATATCTCCCTTAATATAATATATTAACTTGTGATAACATTACCAACCAGCCTTATAGGCGGTAACCTGATTAAGTCAAATTAAGTCCGACCTACCATAAAAGCGGTAACAATATTTGTCCATAAACCAGCCATATAGGCGGTATATTACCAACTGACCAACCAGGCGGTATCCTTGCTTAGTCAAATTAAAACCAGTTTATAATTGATTACCAACCGACCAATATACTGGTATCCTTGTTAAGTCAAATTTTAAGTAGTGAATATATTATAATTAAGGGAGATTAATCTAAATAGCAGTAAAAAAAATTTTATCTTTCACCCTAGCAGGGGGAAGTTACCTCTTCATAGCTGAATAGTAAAAACTGAAAAAGTAAAGAAAGTAAATTACTATTAGAGAAAGTAAATAAAAATTAATTACAAAACTGAAATTAAAAGAAAACTAGATACAAACTCCTTATTTATTCAGAGAACTACAGAGAGGAAGGTACATCTGAAACTGAAATCTTGAACTGAATTTATACGCGTCGATAGGCCCTGCGCATCGCGATGCGACACCCTTTACGCGTCACGACGCGCGTAGATCATTGACAAGTATCAGATTGGCTTCGCGAGATCGTGAAATGTGTCACACTTAAGTCGGCGGCTGAATTATTAGTGTCGGCAGCATGTGATGGCGACATGTGTCCTGGCGCACGTTAGCATGATTCGCTAAGATGTTGACCCGTAGGAGGTGTATTTTAGCGTCGATGATGATTGTCGGCACCATAGGATTGTTATGACGTGGCGGTGACGTGGCAAAGTTGACTAGTCTTCTACTGACATGCTGACACGTGGCGATGGTGATTGTCGGCACCATAGGATGATGACACGTGGCACGTCACACGTTAGCAGATCGGTTGTGATGTTGACACGTGTCCCGACGTATGTTAGCAAAGTCAAACTTCTCAGATCCTGACACGTGTCCCGTCGCATGTTAGCATGGAGCGGCGCAAGTTAGGAGTCGCGATGTGCCAGATTACCATTTTACCATTTCTGTCCTTTTTCACTGTTTTGGCTCCAAAATGTCCTGAAACTTTATTTATCTACAAAATAACACAAAACACATTAAAATATTCACAAAACTCAAGAAACTATACAAAATATTAGGTTAAATGATTGGGAAATAGTGATACATTTACCACTTATCACTTACCAATTTCCTTCTAAGGATACGCATTAAACATTGCAATACTTATTTTGAATAAGGTTCCATGAAAATATCTTAGGCAGACTTCATATTAGATATGAATAGGAAAGAAACCGGGTTTCTCATTTCTGAAGATTTGGGAATGCTGGGAATACTCTAAACGTTTGGATGATACCAAACTATAACCCAAATCGGATAAGTGCCTAAATGCATTTGTTACTCTCCATGCGGTTTTCCTAATCTTCAGGAATGAGAATAATGTATTTGTTGCTCTCCCTGCGGTTTTCCTAAGCGGAACTCCTAAATGCAGTGGAAAATGAGAGGAAAGTAAAACTTGTAAAAATCGGAGTAATACTATTCCTGCCACCGACTCCCTTACGGAACATGAACAGTTCATCAGGGATGAAACTGTACCACAGTCTTCGAATACACAAGAACCGCGTATGTCGGAAAGAGTAAGAAAAAACCTGGGAGGTATGAGTTTCTGATCTCACCTCATGTAGAGATTAATCTTATATGAGAAAGACGAACCAGCTACGTATGAGGAAGTGATACAAGGTATCGACTCCTTTTATGGCAAAGTGCCATGAAGTCCGAAATAGATTCCATGTATACGAACCATATTTGGATACTGGTTGATGCACCAGAAGGCGTTAAACCTATTGGTACTAAATGGGTCTTCAAGGAAGACAGACATGGATGGCAACATACAAATGTACGCAGCTAGGATTGTACAGAAAGGGTATCGTCAACGACATAATGTCGACTACGACGAAGCTTTTTCACATATTGCCATGATTAAATCAATTCGGATAATGCTTGCTATTGCTGCATATTTCATTTATGAAATATATCAGCTGGACTCCAAAACCGCTTTCCTTAACGGAAACCTTTTGGAGGATGTTTGTATGCAACATCATGATGGTTTTGTCGTGCCAAAACATGCAAACAAGGCTTGCAAGTTAAATTAATCCAGTTATGGATTGAAGCAAGCATTGCGTTCTTGGAATCAGCGTTTTGATGTAATCATAATGGTATATGATATAATTCAAAACGAAGATGATTCTTGTGTATATAAGAGGGTCAGTGGGAGCACACTGACAATCACTGTCCTAAACATTGATGATGTATTGGTTCTTAGCAATGACATTCCCATACTACAATCGGTGAAAGCTTGGCTTTCATAAAATTCTACATGAAAAACCTGGGAGAAGCAGGATTTATTCTAGGAATAAAGATCTACTGGGATAGATCTAGAAAGCTGCTGACACTCTCCCACAGCTCGTATGTTAAGAAATGTACGCGACCTGATGTCTCATATGCTTTTAGCATATGTCGACGCAATCAGGCCGATTCAGGTGATGGTCACTGGATTGATGTTAAGAACATCCTTTAGTATATTAGATGAACTAAGGATGCTTTCTTAATTTTATGGAGAATGAGAACTTGAAGTGACTAGGTTCACCGACACAAGTTTCCAAACCGATAAAGATGACTATAAGCCTTAATGAGGGTACATATTTAGTTTGAATAAATGAGCAGTGAGATGGAAATCTTCCAAGCAAGATGTTGTTGCCGTTTAAACAACTAGAGCGGAACATTGTTGCAGCTGAGGCAGCAAAAGAAGCATTTTGGATCTATAAAATTTCTAATTGGATTAGGAGTAGTTCTGTTAGCAGCTGAGCTAGACTACAGCGCATGTTAAGGAAACGCGGTCTCATCAACGATCCAAGTATGTACTTCAACTGTTTCATCTGATCTGTTAGATCATACATCCTGGCGATGTGATGATCGAATAAATCGCATCAGATGGTAACCTTGCAAATCTGTTGACGAGAGTTATTTCTCAGCAGAAGTTTGAGCGACCCGTATATAGTTTAGGTGTTGGACACTAGAGTGATTGGCTATAGGCCAAGTGGGAGATTGTTGGATAATTATGACCCATATCATCACTATTTTGTAAAGAACATGGTGTTTTTGTACAAAATTAACTATGTGACAAAGGAAATTGCTCTTTTATCATTTGTAATTGGATTACCTGGATATATAAATGATAAAAATCCATATGATTAGTACCAGATTAATAAGATATGAGACATTATTAATCCACGTAAGGTTTAATCATTAAATATCTCTAGTCGTAGTATTATCGAGACTGGACATCGATAATGCAGAATAGACTAGTATTACACTTGTGCGCGTTATGGAAGCTTAACGGCATAGTTCTCTTATATTTGGGTAGTGGATACTCATGCAAGTATGATAGGAGGTTCTGTTTGCCGATGGTACGGGAACAACTTCGTTTTGGATAGACCCATCGGAATCCCATTAGTAGTATGACTGTGTGTCTATGGGAATCCGAATCAGGGTAGGTGTATTTGGTCTTAACCTGAGACTTGCATCGCTAATACTTGCGACAATCAGTATACTTTGGTTTTGGTCATCCGGGACTTTAACAGGTTCTGTGAACGCCTCTTATGGGTATTGTAGGCACTGTATTTTTGCATATAAGTCCCGATGATGAGTCTCGCATGGAGACACTGCCTTTTTAATTGTGGAAGCCGCGGGAAACGGATGTCGGAAGGGAAGAGTCAAGAATTGACATTTATGTTGGATTTAATTCGCTGGATTAGCTTCGGGTTCGCTTGTTGGACCTCTGTTTCAAAACACATCCTTAGCCCAAACCCCCGCAAGACACATACCGAACCCACACATCACCAAACCATACACCAAGCCCACCAAACTGAGCCAAGCCCATGCCCAAATCACTCTAAGCCACGTCCACTCACCTTCCAAATTAACAAAAACACATATTAAACACATGCATAAATCAAGCCAAATCCCCTTCCAAAATTAAAGAAATCTCATCAAATACTTTCCTAATCCACTTAAATTACATTCCCTAATTAAAAGATACAAATCAAATCATATCTCTAACTAAAAGAGAAGAAATCAAATTAAATCAAATCACTTCCTTATTTAAAAGATTTTTCCTTATCACACACTAATTAAAAATATCTCCAATAATTACACAAATATTTTCCCTTTTCAAACAAGGTAAACCCCAACCCTTTGCCTATAAAAATAAGCATTCACCAACACATCAAACCCCTGGCTCATTCTCACAAAATACAAAAATAATAGACCACTCATCCCTCTTTCTCTCTCTACTCATCCCCTCTCTCTCTCACCATCAGAACCACTCGGCAGCCTACCCTCTCATTCAAAAACACAAAACCAAAACATTCATCATCACTCTCCTTCAATCGGCAAACACAACCCTAGGGACTCAACACTTACCTCTCATACACGGCCCATTCCTCACGCGACCACAAACAAAAAACATCTAATCTCTCTTCACTCCACTGGACAGTAACATAAAGACCAGCTCACACCAGGCCATAAGCCACGGACGCAGCCCACGTAGCCACAAGCAAACAGCGCCGAATAGACTCATTGACCACTGACTGAAACAAAATAACAAAATATGTGAACCACACTCAGCCATAAACGTCACACGACAGGCCACTCCTCACGCACAAACTAACTCTTGGCCAAATCAAAACCAAACAAATAATCCTTCATGCAGCCACGTTAACCTTCAACAACCCCTTCTTCACGTCCCAAAACCCTCACAACAACTCCCTCAATTCACGCCCCTGAACCCTCACAGCAACCCCTTCAATTCACGTCCATGAACCCTCACAGCAAGCCTCCATTCACGCACCAAAATCCCCTGACATTGCCTCTTCCCTGACCATCAAAACAGTCCCCGAATTGATCCAAAACTGCATCTAAAAAACTGCCCAAAACAGTCCAGAATTCACCCCAAAACTGCACCAAAAACTGCCCCGTAAAACCCACAAACCGTAAGCCAAAACAGTCCCTCTTTATCGCAAAACAGTGAGCCAATACCGCGACCAAAAACCGTAGTGAAACGGAGTAAAAACAGCAGCCCAAACAGTGAAACATTAAAGGAAAACATTGAACCAGTGAACCGGAGGAGTTGCGGAGCATCAACCCTTCCGACGGCAGTGTAACACGCTTTCGAGAGATGAAAAAAGAGGTTAGACCTAAGGGCACTTTCTTTATTTATTATCTTTTGTTTTTATTTATTTTAGTACTTTATTTCATATGAGTATTATGGATTGATGCATGATGTGAGTTCCGGATGAACGGAATATGTGTTCTCCCTTGTGGTATATCGGATGGAAACTCGGACGTAAATTCCGTAGCAGAATCCGAATGGACGGTAGTGCGGTTTGTACTCGGGATACAATGCCACGTACCACTTGAGAGACACACGTATTTCGTTTCATCCAACCTTGTGTTCGAGCATGATTTAGTCTAGTATGTTATTTATTTCTTAAGCATGATTTAGTCGTTAGTATCTTATTTCTTTATGCATGATTTAGTTATTTGCTTTTGCATTAGGAATTTAATTCATGCTTATGTTTAAGTTGTTATTTATTTTTCGTGTTTAATAATTCAATATGCTCATGAGATTATTGTGTGTTTGCCGTTATGATGACTTACTTTTAAAGCATGCAAACTTAGATATAGGATTTACTTTTATGAATGAGAACTAGATCTAGGTTATTCTTGAATATATATGTTGTGTAGATTCGGTTAAGTTATTGCACAAATCATTTCATTACAAGTAGCATAAGTAAATGACCAATCCGAACCCAACGGTTTGAGGTCTTCCCTTGCAAGGGCTAAGTACGGCCTTAAATCATTTTGCCGGTTCACACTGGGTGGCAACTCCATGTTATTTCTCCGGTTTAGTTCCCCCGCAGGCTATTCCGTACTCTCAACTAGGCCGCGAGCCTAGAACAATATCGCTGATTTCTGTGTCCTACAGGTATACAGAGAATCGTAGTGTATTGGGTGTGATGTCAAGATGGAAGTATCACTTCAGTCATATGGAGATGATGATCACGCAGGGATACAAAACTGGTACTCTATAGTGCTATAGCCATCGGGAAAGTATGACTAGATCATGAATTTTCGATCATAAAGAGACTAGTTGCTAGTGATCCGATATATGCTTCGTACGGGAAAGACACAACTCCAGCCCCAGGCCTAGCATGTGACATCCGATACTGGATCGTAATACGCAATACTATGTATATTACGCCTGACAAAGATCATGTATTCCTTGAAAGAATATTTATAGAGAATTGGGTAGGCACGGTGCTTTGCTAGAAGCCAACCATATCTTGTAAATCGGTAGGAACGTGGTACTGGGTACGCACGTGTTCGGATAGTCCGAGGACCATATTTACTGCGAACATATCCAGTGATCTCTTGGGTCATCTCCCAAAGATTCACTGATGACATTTGACTCGAACAAAATTAATCTAGGATTAATTATGAGAGAGAAAATTAATATAGGATTAATTACGGTAAGAATTTATCTGGGATTAAATTCGTGAAGAAGAGAGAACGCGATTAATTTGGAATTAATCAGCAAAATAAATTTAATAGTTAAATTAGATTTTACTATTTAATTTATTTAAATTGGGCTAAAATAATATATTAGATATATTAATTGAAATTGGATTTCAATTCGGAATTAAATTGGATTTTAATTCTAACCAACGAATTAATTTGGGATTAATTCGTAAGCGACTTCCGTAATAATTTTGCTAGGCATTATTATTTAATAAATTAGATTTAATTACGTCGCGACGAAAAATTCGTTTAATCGGATTAAACGAACCCGGGCCCGAGCGATGTTGCGCGTTGAATTAGCTGACTTAAATTTGGAATTTAAAAGTTGTGGGACCCACTTCACTTACATAATTTGTTGGACTAATGATGGAAGTTGTTGTTGGAAAATAAAGGCTTGAGTGAAAGGTTTGGATTGCTTGTAAAATACTCAAACCAAAAACAACATTAACTAGTCAAACTTTGGAAATTGTCATGAGTTACTATTCACAGCACTCATTTTTCTCATTCTTCCTCTTGAAGCCGTGAGCTTCATGCTTCTCCCATGGAGTTTTGTTGCAAAATTCTATTATGCTAGCACATTATGGAGTCAAACAAGGTGATAGGGAGACTCACCCAAGTGTTGGAAACACTCAAAGAGGGATTGCAGCTTCCATCTTCAAAGAAAAAGTTTTGAAATTCATCCAAACCAATGTAAGTATTCCGCAACTTCCTTTGGTAAAATTCACACACGAATCACTCTTAGAGATCCTTGGCATGTTCTAGGAACACTAACATTTTGGTCACTCCATTTCGTCCTAGTTGATATGGGAATTTCGAGAAGTTCCTCAATTTTCCCCCTAAGAGCTGTATATAAGGTCCAGAACCCGTCAAAGTTCCGCCCTGTTATATATTGCTCTAGAAAGTCTAGTTGTTATTCTGAGTTTGATTAGGGCCTTGGGGGAGTGGTAAGGGCTGATACTCCTAGAGCTAATTGGATTACACATTAGAGGCTGGGGATTATCGAATGAGGCATCGTTCAGCTGTCATTACTTTCTGGATAATGAAGGCGTGTGAAATTGCTAAACTGATCTATAAGGAGAGGCTACGGAGTCGGGTTAAGAGTGTACATCGTCAGATTCATTGGAAATAGAGATGAATTATCCCCATATTTTTTATCATATGCCCCGATGACTGTACTTTAGTATTTTATATCTTGTCAAGAAAAGATATACTTGCCTCCCCATAATAATAATATAACACTTTATTTGTCTATGTGTTTATATTTGTGCACCTCGTCTATTTCTAGTTGTCTGGCCCTGAAAGATGTTTTGTCTCGGCATACCTCAAAAGATTATTCGTACTAGGGTCTGCTTTCTCCTCTTGAGGTTCGACCCTGAATTTGATTCCATTATATATCATAGTGATTTCTAATGTTTTTATGATTAGATTCCAATAGGAAACCTCTTACTCTAATGAGTTAACGTACTATACGTTAGACCTTGACACTTTTTTGTTCTTATAGGTATGTTTACCATACATTAGTCTTCTTCCCTCGTCAGACCCTATTAAGCAATTCCTCTTTAGGTATGACGTTTTCAATCTTTTATGCTCTGATGGGTTTTCCTGCAATACACCAGAGTCTCCATTTTGCTTGTCAGACTCTGACAGGCATTTCCTTTTGGGAGTCTGACGTCTTAAAACTTTTATGCATTGATGGGTTTTATACCAGGCATTAGAGTTTTTTGGCTCGTCACACATTGTTAGACATTTCCTCTTTAGGGTCTGATGCTTTAAAAATTTTATGGTCTAATGGGTTTCTCTACCACACATCATAATCTTCTTTTTGCTCGTCAAACCCTAATATGTATTTTCTCTTTAAGGTCTGACATTTTAAAACTTTTATGCTCTGACATATTTTTCTACCATACATGAAAGTCTTATTTTTGCTTGCCAAACTCTGATAAGTTTCCTCTTTCGTGCCCGAGGTTTAATATTTTTAAACTCAGAAGATTTTTTTTTACTATACATAAAAGTCTTCTTATGGCTCATCAGACCTTGATAGGCATTTCCTTTTTGAGATCTGACACTTTAAAACTTTTATGCTTTGACTAGTTTTTCTACCATACATCAGAGTCTAATTGAGGGATAAGAGAATGATTGCTTGATTGATTTGGTTGATTGTAGTTTTGCAAAATAAATAAATAAATAAAAAGACAAAAGAAAATACTAAGGAAAATAACAAAAGACACAAATATCTAGGGTTGTGAATCATTCTAATATCTTTTAAAAGATGAAGTGATTATTTTATGTTTGTGTAATAAATCAGTTTACTAACCTGGAACACTAAATTATGCAAAAGCCTATGTCGATGGTCAGACGCAAATACCCAGTTTAACCCAATTGAACCATATGTCTATGTCAACCAAATTATCTGGATTCATTAAGTTTAAGATCCAATTATGGCTACCCCCGCCCGCCAGGTATATGTCTATCCTGTAAGGAAATCTATTAAAAGGTTATCTATCCTCAAGGAAGATCGTGGGCTATTAAGTCTAAGACTGAAAACCTAAAATCCCTATGTCTAGTTCATTTTAGATTTACCAGATCAATCTTATTGGTGATCAGACAACAAGAAGCATTATCTTAAGACTTAATAAGTAAACTTTTAATTACCCAAACTATAAAAATAACCCCTTATAAACCGGTGATATTAGAATTCATCACAACCCCAGATAACTAACACATAACTAGGGCTAGTAAGAACTTAAAAGTAAAAGACATAAAGTAAAAGCTGAAAAGTAAAATAAAATAAAATAAAATGCTAAGGTAAAAGGAATTACTTTTACTATTTACTATTTTAGATATCTCCCATAAAATAATATATAAACTTGTGATAATATTACCAACCGACCAATCTGGCGGTATCCTTTATTAGTCAGGTTTAAACCAGATTAAAATGATTACCAACCGACCAATCTGGCGGTATCCTTTTTAAGTCAATATTTTAAATAATGAATATATTATTTTTAAGGGAGATTAATCTAAATAGTAACAGTAAAAGAATTACCTTTCATCATAGCTGTGGAAGTTACCTTCTCATGGTGAATAGTAAAAACTGTAAAAAGTAAAAAGTAAAAATTAAATTACTATTATTACAAAAGTAATTAAAATTATTTACAAAACTAAAAAAAATTAAAAAAAAAATAAAAACTAAAAACTAAAAGAAGCTAGAGAGAGAAACTCTCTCTTATATAGAATAGAAGAGGGAGAGTGGTACAACAAATTCTGAAATTTGAAGCTGAATTTATAGGCGCGGGTAGGATTCGGGCGTCGCGTCGCCGGAACAGTGACACGTGTCACGCGATGATTTGTCGGTTTCAGATTCTTATCCGATGACGTGGCACTGTTCATGATAACTCAATAATTGTGATGACGTCATTGATGACGTCATGATGATGTGGCGGTGACATCATTATGATGTGGCGGTGGTGATTGTCGGCAACTTGAGATGATGACACGTGGCATGCGCACGTTAGTATATATCTGTGATGGTGACACGTGGCACGACGCATTTTAGCAAACCAATTTCTCAGATTTTGACACGTGTTCAGGCGCACGTTAGCAAAGAGTCGGCGCACGTTAGGCGTCGCGACGCCAAGGGTTTGGGCGTCGTGACGCATTTAAAATTATGATTTTGCCCATTATGTCTTAGGCATAAAACTCTATAGAGATAGAGAAATGAAGCTTATTGGGTTATCCTAATCAACGTACATAGATAAGATCTTAGAACGGTATAATTTTTGTAACTATAAGACATCAGATATACTGTTCAGACATGTCCTACATCTTTCGAATAAGATGTGTCCACAAACAGAAGATGAGAAGATTAGAATGCCTAATCATCCTTATGCTTCATATTTAGGCAGCATCATGAATGCCAAGTTATATACAAAGCCAAATATCAGCTTCGCAGTTAGTGTGACCAGCAGATATCAGTCCAATCTAGGTAATGACCATGGGATGGCCATTAAACATATCCTAAAGTATCTTAAAGGTACTAAGGATACGTTTCTGATTTATGGAGGAAATGAACTGCAGGTTAGTGGGTATACGAATTCAGATTTCCAATCGAATTCTAATGATAGAAAGTCTATATCAGGATTCGTATTTACCTTTAACGGAGGTGTAGTTTGTTGGAAAAGTTTCAAATAGGAGTCCATAGCTGATTCCACCACAGAGGCGGAATATATTGCAGCTTCTGAACCTGCAAAAGCGTTGTTTGGGTTAAGAACTTTATCACATAATTTAGGAGTTGTCACAAGTATCGAGAATCTGATTCTGTGATACTGTGATAATAATGGAGCCATTGAGCAAGCAAGGAAACCGAGGGCGCATCAGAAGTCAAAGCTTGTGGAATGGAAGTACCACATCATTCGAGAGATTGTGTCGCTAAGGGACATTGTCATGTGCAAGGTCCCGAGTGAAGATAATGTAGCAGACCCGCTTACCAAGGCCATTCCTCCGAAGTTATTTGATAAACATTTGGAGTCGATGGGTATGAGACACAATCGATATTGGCACTAAAGCAAGTGAGAGAATTTGTTAGAATTGGTGCTCGGAGTGCTAATTTTATTATGTATTTCCATGTAAATACTTGTGTAAACATTTTATTATGAAAAATTAAACAGTTTCTATTATATAATATCTCTTTAAATTTGGTAAAGACGTAATTGACCTTAGACTGATTAGTTATGATATAGTTACAAAGGCGTCGCAACTGACATTGAGTTGTATCATAACAGTTAATGAACACTAAAAAGTGCACATTTATTAAAAGAGGAATCAATCATTTTACACTTGTAGTTCATTTATCCCCTTAATTTAGCATAATAATAAAATTTATGTTTTATATATTTTTATTCTGATTTTTATCTTTTATGTAGGTGAAATAATACTTTGGATGCATATATAGAAAAATGGAATTGACATTTGGATTTTGGAGGCAAGAAATTTAATTGGGTGTTCTAATAGTGCACAACTTCGGAAATTCCAGCTCTGTGCAATATTCGTATTTTGCCCATAACATTTTACTCCGATATCGGATTAAGGTGATTCAAGTTCCAAATGAAATAAGACTCAAAGATCTACAACTCTGATGTTCATAAGATTTTTGAATTTTGAAACTTTACAAGACCAAAACTGATGAAGAAGCCAAGTGTATTATATGTAAAAGTCATTGTCAAATCATAAAAAAAAATAATAATGGTGACAAACCACCATTCGGTGTTTTGTCATAACTCCACCAAACATGGTATATGTTTGGTAGAGTGATTTCCAATTACAAATTAAGACGCAGGCATCCTCTAAAAATAAGAGGATGCTCAGCCTTCAATCTTGATACTTTCTTCTAAATCTCTTGTAGAATTTGGGAGAGAGTGTCTTGTGTGTTTTATTTAAAAATTTTCTTGTAATTTCTTTTCCTTTTAGTAATAAATTACGTGTGTTTTTATTTATATTATGAGTAGTTAATTTCTTTTTTCTGCATCTCATTTTCTTTCTCTTTGTATTTGTGTATATCTAAAATGTCTTGATTGATCCTAAATGAATCCTGAACTTAGAAATCTCACATACAGACAAACCATGTTTTTTAATTATTCTAGGTTACACGAGATAAAAAAATCAATTAAAATGGAGCTTGTATTTTGCAAAAGAATTTCTTGAACCATCCTCATCCGGAGATTCTTCCATAATGTTTTGTGAGAACTTAATTCGAGAGATTGAGACAGCTGAACGAGAAATTCAATTAAGATCTGAATTGACAAGAATCAGAGGATGTTTTAGATCTAAATCACTACATTTGTATTTTCTTTTTTTTTTCTTTTCACTTTTTGTTAGTTTTAATTTTAATTTATTTCTACTTGTTTATTATTTTATTTTTGTAAGTATTGTATTTGGATTTTTAAATTTTAGCATATAGTCTGCATTTTGGTTGCATGAGATATTAGTCTCGATCATCTAGCGGTAGATTAAATAGAGAGTCTCCATCACCTTCATCGTCAGTCAAAATGGTCGAGAACCAAAATGAAAATCCACATACCCGAGTTGAAAACCCAGTTGATCAAGAAGAAAATGATTCTCAACATGGTGATCTTATCACCCTATGACACTCAGACAATTCATGAATCCCGCTAGGACAGGATCACCATCTTGCATTGTTTTTCCCCAGATGCAGTACGTTTAAATTTGAAACCAGTGTGATCCAACTTTTACCCACATTCCACGGTCTAGAATCAGAAAATCCTTATCACCACTTAAGAGAATTTGAAGAGGTATGTAACACATGCACAGGCCAAAATTTCAGCATGAATATAATTTGATTAAAGTTTTTTCCTTTTTTTAAAAGGATAAAGCTAAAATTTGGCTGCATGACCCTAGGCCCGGATCCATAAGAACATGGGATGATTTACAAGAACAGTTCCTAAAAAAATTCTTTCACCCTTATAAGACAAACTCTTTTAAGAGGAGAATCACGACTTTCAGACAAGAGTCAAGGGAAACATTTTACCAATGTTGGGAGAGGTTTAAAGAGATGTTGAATGTTTGTCCACATTACGAGTTTGAAACATGGAGGCTGGTTGCCTTCTTCTACGAGGGGTTAACACCCCAAGGTAGACAAGTAGTAGAAATGATATGTAATGGTGAGTTTAGGGACAAAAATCTCGAAGATGCGCTAGATTACCTAGAACACATAGCAGAGAATGCACAACAAGGGGATACAGTTGGTACTTATGAGTCGTCTGTAAAACCACAGCCATCTGGTAGAGGTATCTTTAACCTTAGGGAAAACTATGACCTTTCTACTAAGTATGCATCTCTAGCTAAAAACATTGAGGCATTAGAAATTAGGAAGATTGATCATGTCAAGTCAATTCAAGAAGTCACATGTCAAATCTGTAATTTAAATGAACATGTCACACAAATTTTCCCAACCTTGCCAGCCCTGCAAGAATGTCTTCATGACCAAGTCAGTTCTATAAACACTTTCAAGAGACCAAATCCAAACTCATACTCCCAAACCTACAATTCTGATTGGAGAAACCATCCAAACTTCAATTGGAGGATGATAACCAAGCACAACCATCGCAACAACCTCCCCAGGTACACCAGAATTTCCAAAATTCCCAAAGTTATGCACCATATGTCACACCACCTCGAAAAACCCTCGGGGATACCTTGCATGCATTCATTGAGAAACAGGAAGCCATCAATATCCAGAATATTCAAACATTGATTGATTTGAAGGATATCTTCTCCAAAATCACATCTACACTGACCATTAATGAGAAATGAAAGTTTTCTGCTCAACCATAACCAAATCCCAAGAGTCATCAAAACCCTCGCGAGGGTAGTTTTGGCAGTCAATATATAGACCAATTCAAATATGTTATTACTCTTCGCAGTGGCAAAGTCATCCACATACCTATTCTTGAACATCGTGAAACTGAAAATAAATCAGATTCAGAGGGTAAGGAATAAGTTGATGAACCATTACCCGTCGTTGATGATAACAATTTTTCTCATGCATCTCCATTTCCTCAAGCATTACAAATAAAAAAATTGAACCACTCCCCAGAGATATATGAAATATTCAAGCAGGTAAATGTCAATATTCCTTTGTTAGATACCATCCAACAGATACCATATTATGCCAAATTTGTGAAAGACTTGTGCACTGTTAAAAGAAAACATCAGGTAAGAAAGAAAGCTTTTCTAGCTGAATAGGTAAGTTCCATACTCTCAACCAATAATGCATTAAAATACAAGGACCTTGGTTATCCAACTATTTCTTGCATTATTGGAAATCAAAAAATTGAACATGCTTTGCTTGATCTTGGAGCTTGTGTCAATTTTGCTTCCATTGTTGGTTTACCAATAACTTAATATTGGTGAGTTAAAACCAACCTCAACTACTCTTTTACTTGCCGATAGATTAGTCAAGGTACCGAAAGAAATTATGGAAGACGTGTTATTACAAGTCGATAAATTCATACATCTTATGGAATTTATTATCTTGGAAATACAACCTATAGCAGACAGTTATAAGCCAATTCCTGTAATACTTGGTCGCCCATTTTTAGTAACAGCTAATGCTTTAATTAGTTACAGGAATGGAATTATGAATTTGTCTTTTGGAAATTCCTGTAATACGTTGGAGCTTAATGTTTTTAATATGTGAAAAAACCGTATGATGAGGATAGCTTTCATGATAGTCGAATTTCACAAAAAATATTTGAAATTGGTCAAAAAGTTTTACTTTATAATTCTCGTCTCATTTATTTCCTGGAAAATTGAAATCCAAATGGAGTGGCCCATTTATTGTGAAACACGTTTATCCATATGGGGTTATTGACACTGAGAATCTTATTGATGGTGATGTATTTAAAGTGAATTGACAACGTCTAAAATCATTTTGGATTTTTCAAATTTTCAAGAATCTTTTTTTCCTTTCAAACCCAGTGTACTGTGATTGATGTATTTTCTTTTCTTTTCTTTTGTATTTGTCTAACTTTCATTTTTCTTGAGTTTTGCAGCATTTGTTTTTTTGTCTTTTCCCTTTATCTCAGATTCTTGCACCCCGGTTAAACAGCGGATAACGGTACTCCGTGACTCTAAGTCGCTTCTTTCAGTTTCCTAAAATTACTAATACCCTATAATCAAGGCATGGAAGAAACTCTTGCAAAACTCCATAAATATTTTCCTTCTCTCTTTCAAAATGCTCTGATGAAAATTTACAAAGCACGCACCGAAAGAATAAGGCTTCTTATGATCCATGGTATTCCTAGTGATATTCATTGGGTATTTGAAGCAAGAGTTCGCTTGGCAGGTGAGTCATCTAACTCTTTTATTTCTCACATGCCTGGTTTAGGGAAAAACACCTATGCTAAGAAACGAAGAGCTAAACAATTAGGCGTTTGTTATAAATATGCACGCTGGTCATGCAATACTCATTGTCGTTCTTTACGAATGACGTCTGACAATCGCGAAGATAAAATTCAATTCATTAGAGATGGCTTGAGTAAGGAGTCTTTAAATGATATATCATTGACTCTTGAGACGCATTCTAGTGGACATGTTCATCGACTAATTCGCAATTTGCATACACAATTTCAAAAAGAAAGACAAGAATACAGTCTCGGGAATCTGACTTTAAAAGTCCTTGTTTGCCAATTTATAAGAATATTGGATGGGAAGCCTATCCCCGACCCATAGATTGTGTTCAAGCCATTACTGGACGTAAAACTAGAGGAAGATGTGAGTCACAATCACAACTACCAGTACATATTTTTCAATTTATTACTTTGATTTCCTTTACTTGAAATTACTGTTTTGATTTACTTTAATTTACTGTTTTGATTTCCTTTACTTTTACCGTTAGTATCTAAAATTTTTTATTTTCACGATCTATTTTACTAATCCTCTAACAATTGTCATTTTACAGGTACTACTGCTTTTATTACTCAACCTTTTTCAGGATCCATAACTACAACTCATCATTTCTCTCTTCAACCCATCCAAATAAGATAGAGAAAAAATGGAAACAACTTCAAGAAGACGAGTCATTAATATTTGTGTGCTTTGTGGAACTACCTATGGAACTAAACCAGAATTTGTTGAGGCTGCAAAAGAATTGGGTAGAGTTATGGCGTAAAGAAACATGCACTTAGTATATGGCAGTGTCAATCTTGGACTGATGGGATGTGTTTCAAAGGTTGTGCAAGAAGGTGGCAGTCAAGTTTTGGGGATCATTCCAAAACCTTTGACAAATGAAAACCTCATCAGAAAATCAAATAGAGAAGAATGCATTGTCTCAGGTATGTCCGAATTGCTTTACCAGGTGGGCTTGGCACGTTGGAAGAAATATTCATAGTTGCGTCATGGGCAAACTTGAACATTCACTAAAAACCCATTGGACTACTTAATATTGATGGATTTTTCGATTTTCTTTTTGTATTTCTTAAAGATGCCAAAAGAAATTGGTTTATTTCAAAATCAGTAAAAGATATCTTCCTAACTGCAAGAAAAGTTGATGCTTTAACTAACCAACTCTTAGCTTATGAACCAAAAATCGACCTCATTCTTTCCAAGTTGAACTGGTCTGGTAACGATCGTGGCAAGAAGCGTAGAGTAGACTTGAATCTTAATCTGTAATTTTTTTTAAATAGTCGTAGATTCAATTGTCAATTCCACACTAACCAGGTTATGTCGTCTAAACTCCACCTTTTATTTTTCAAACATTGGGGACAATGTCTCAGCTTGGTTGGGGGGAAGAGATAGCTGACTAGATAGTTTTTGTTTTTATGTTTCGTAGCTGTGTTTTTCGTAAAAAAAAAAAAAAGTACACGCAAACTGACAATAATTTTTTGACTAATCAAGTGGAATTGTTGTTCAGAGGTGGCTGTATAAGGAGTTTTCGCTCCTGAGAAGCATCTCAAAATAATTCGTTACAAGTTATTTTTGTTCTTTTCTTTTTGAATCATTTAAATTTGTGAATTCCCCATAACATCGATTAAATTTGATCTTCTTATGCTCATCTGACATGTATTATCAACATACACGGTAACATATAAATATGTGTTGTAAATAAAAATTTTGTAATATTCAATTCTCTAGTTTGTTAGAGGTAGCACCTAAAGGCAATGGAATTAGTATTTTTATTCAAAAAATAATAATCTAACAATGCTCTTACTTAGTAACCGGATATCTTCCCTCAGTAAGCAGTGGTTGTTCGCGTAAAACGGTAGAGCTTGAGTTAGTTAAAAAAGTGTGAATAAGTTCGATTTCGTAGCCTCTCTAAGGAAATCAGACACTTTTTCTTTTAATATATGAGATCTGAGCAATTAAGTCTGTAGGGGTGTCATAACACCTAGTGCCTTAAAGCCAACTGGTTTGGGAGTCATTGGCCCAAAGCTCGTTATGAGGATTGAAGAAGCATAAAAAAAATCTATTCATGTATTTATAAATAAAATTTCATTGCCAAAAAGGTGTGAACTCTAATATAATTTTAGGACAAAAATATTACTCTCTTTTCAACGAGACTTGTGAATATTATGGCACAATGAATTGATTAATACCTTGTTTATGTGTTTATGGAAGAAGGGTAAAAAGTACATGAGAACTTATTTATTTGATTATTTAGAAATTATTAATTTGGATAAGAATTTTTCTTTTTAAAGTTTTTTCGCTTGAATTACTAGGAACTAGTAATAAGCTGGTTGGGTGATGTGATGAACACTAAAAAGTGCAAATTTATTAAAAGAAAAAATAATCATTTTACACTTGTAGTTTCATTTATCCCCTCAATTTAGCATAATAATTAAATTTATGTTATCTATATTTTTATTGTGATTTTTTTTCTTTAATGTAGGTGAAATAATATTTTGGATGCATATCTAGAAAATTGGATTTGACATTTGGATTTTGGAGGCCAGAAATTTAATAGGGTGTTCTAATAGTGTACAACTTCAGAAATTTCAACCCTAGGCAATGTTCGTATTTTGGCCATAATGTTTTACACCGATATCAGATTAAGGTGATTCAAGTTCCAGATGAAAGAAGACTCAAATATCTACAACTTTGATGTTCATAAGAATTTTGAATTTTGAAGTTTTCAAGACCGAAATTGATGAAGAAACTAAAGTATGTTATATGTAAAAGTTAAAAAAAAAAATTAATAATGGTGACAAACCACCATTCGGTGGTTTGTCATAACTCCACCAAACATGGTCCGTGTTTGGTGGAGTGATTTGCAATTACAAATTGCAAATGAAGAAGCAGGCAACCTCTATAAATAAGAGGATGCACAGCCTTCAATCTTGATACTTTCTTCTGAATCTCTTGTAAAATTTGGGATATAGTGTCTTGTGTGTTTTATTTAAAAGCTTTCTTGTAATTTTTTTTCCTTTAAGTAATAAATTACATGTATTTTTATTCAAATTATGAGTAACTAATTTCTTTTTGCTGGGGAAAAGGGTGAAGCTTTTAACATGAAATTTTAGATTAATCTCACATATATTATAATATATAAATTATAATCTAATGATTAATATTTAATTTAATTCTGGATTAATTATTGACAAACTTTGTTACCGCCTATATGGCTGGTTTTATTTATTTGGCATAATAAAGTTCCTAACTGGACTTGTTATAGACAAAAATTATCACCGCCTTTATTGATGGTTTTAATTATTTTGGCATAATTAATTCCTGAAATAAATTAATTGGGTAATTTTGACATTTTATATATTATAAAAAGTGAGATTTCAAAATTTAAAATATTAAAAGTGGATCCCCTAGTCCCAGTATTTTATTTTATTATTGCAGTTTAATTTAAAATTTCTATCACCCAAACAATTCGACCTTTTAATTTTTCACTAGAATTATTATTTTATTTTACTAAATCTATTCCCTGTGGATCGACCTCGGTCTTACCAGGTTATTTTATTACTTCGACAATCTTATACTTGGGAGTAAAAAACGACTTTTTGAGTATGTCAACAGTATCATTTCTTTAACAGTTCCTGGTCAAGGTTTACATTACTTGGTCAATAAGTAAACCTGTTGAGACCCGTACATGTCGTATATTGGAATCTTGGATTCCAATGGTAGATTCTCAATGAACCATGAGTCTTGGAGATTCGTATAGACATGTAGGTGTTTATATCGGATAAACACTGAACGACTCACCGAAGATTCTTAATAGATGCTACACCAACGTAAATAAGAATCTTCTCGGGTTGAGTAGCAGAGCGATTCTTTGACTTGAGATACCACTGTGGATATATGAGATATCCTTCATATTATGATGGCAGTCACGTCACCAACCTATTTAGGTCAGACCTCCGCCTGTTCGTTAGGTGTGGAATGATTCTTAGGATATCCTGTGTGTGTCAAGATAGAATCTGTCAGCTCTGTGTACAGAGCATAGGTATTCAATATGGAATTAGTAATGTGTTAATCCATGGGCCCGTGGTAAACTGTAGAAGCTAGTTCTTAGTGTTATTAAGAGATTGATAATAGAATCATTGACGTGATTATATCTATAGAGATTTGACATTTATATCTATATCTTTGGAATAATCTGAATACCTGTTTCGGAAGGATTATATGTATGCAATGACCTCTGCCAGTTCAGCGAGTTTATCTGTGGTCGTCATAATTTACGGGGGGGGGGGGGGATAGATTATGGACACGAAATTGGATTTCATGACGGATATGCCTGAACCTAGAGAGTCTCACCAATAAAATATACTCGTAGAGCACTAGGGCATCTTTTATGAATAATATTGATTATTTATAAATTGTTTAATGGTTATACGAATGATACATGCAAAAGGACCTTTTGAGCATTTCGTAATTAATGTGTATTTGTATTTAATGTATGATTTTCTTAAATACACTTTAATTAAATGCCAAAATATGATATTTGACATATATCATTAATATATGTATTTGGATGATTTAATATAAATATAATACATATATTTCATATATTTATATTGAATTAATTATTTATTTATTTATGTGTTAAATGATTAAAGAAAGGTTGTCAAATGGCATTTGGCTTCTTGTTTCTTAGTTAGAAAAATGAAAATATATTATTTCTTTTTCTAAGGCCAAATTCGGCCAAACCCTAAAAGTATATAAGTGTTATATTTTTCATTTGCTTCACACAAAGTGTTGAGCATCCAAAGTTACAAAAAGAGTTAAGTGTTAAGAAGAAAAGTGAAGAAACACTACAAGAAAAAAGGCCTTTACTGACACTAAGGTTAGTGACACTAGGCTAAAAGTGTCAGAAACGACGTGTAAATGGGCCTATTTCCGTGTTTTTCACTTAAATATCAATAATTACTGACACTATGGTATCAGCGATTTTAGTGTCAGTAATTACTATTACAATAGTATCAGTAAGAAATAAAAAAAAAAAACGCGTAGTCGTCTAGAGTCGAACCAACACCTCGCGGAAGTGACGTTTTTCGCATATATTACTGACACTAGAGTATCAGTAAATTTAGTGTCAGTAATTAATGATACCTTAGTATCAGTAAAAAAATTAAAAAAAAATTATTTCCTTAAGTCTGCTGGGACTCGAAATTGTAACCATTGATATAAATTTTTTTTTTATTGTAAGGCTTTACCACTGGGCCAAATCGTGACTTTTGTTCCTTAAACCGCGGTTTATAAAAATATATATGTATTTGTCGGGTCAAAACCTGAACCGTAGTTACCAAATCAATCTTAGTAATTTAGGGTTCCTCTCATTCCCACCTTTTTTTTCATCGCGCAGCCTTTGTTTCCCCCTTCTTTACTCTCAAATATGAATCTCTCATTTGTAATTTCTAAAATCTAAACAAAATCCAGTACATCCTATCAATTATCAACCTTCAATGGCTTCATTTATTAAAAGAATAGATTTCAAAATAAACCAAATACGAGTCAAACTCAAACCGTTCAAAAATGACTCCATTCATTATATCCTTATTTACTAAATTTTTGGGTAAGAAATTACACTTAAAAGGAAATCCATTAAAAAAAAAAATTAGGGAAAAAACACGTGATTTGCACGTTGCATTAAGCAGCAATAAAGAAAACCCTAGAAGAGGAGTATAAATTATAAATCTGCCAGCAACTTGGCCTCTGGGGTTTGGTTTCAACCGACAGTTGGTAGATCCACTGTAAGCTAAAATTTGAAACAAACCCTAGAATCAATTTCATATTTCTGTATTTCCATTAACTTTTTTCTCTCATACTCTCTGATTTTCCAGGCAACCAATTAACCGAAAATGGTGACCAGCAAGAAAACAGTAAAGACTTTTATTCACTTTCTCCTTCATTTACCCACTTCAGCTAAAGCGTTCAAATTCAAATTTGTTGTTAATCTTTTTCATAGGTTTCTATTTTTATTTTTATTTTTTCATTATTGTAGAAGAAGACTCATGAGAGTATCAACAACAGGCTAGCGCTTGTGATGAAGAGCGGCAAATACACGCTTGGTTATAAAACTTGTTCTTCGATCTATCAGGAGCTCAAAGGGTGAGTTTGTTTGTTTTTTATCTCTACTTTTTTGTGTTCTTAGATTGAAATTTGTGTGTTTTGTTATCAAGTTTCGATTTTTGATTTAGGTTTTTTTTTTTTTTGATTTCATTGACAGGGAAGTTAATTATTTTGTCTAATAATTGCCCACCTTTGAGAAAATCCGAGATTGAATACTACGCTATGCTTGCTAAAGTTGGTGTCCATCACTATAATGGAAGTATGTGCTTTTTGTGCTTACTTTTGTTTTTGTTGATCTTGATATTGTCTTTTGTTTTCCTGACGACTTGAATTTATTTGTTGCTTGAATTGGATGTGTAGTTTAAATTGTCATTGCATTTATTTGGAAAAATTGATATTCAAATACTGATATAGTAATAGCTCAAGATTGTTATAGATTTTAGTGAAATTTATGCAATTTTTTTGGGCCACTGTTATGCCGATAACATTTTGTTTGTTTTTGGTATTATGAAATGAGGATGGACATGTATATGAAAATTTAGAAACTATTATCCATTTGGGGATTTAAAATGAATTGTTTTACCATTTGCGCTCACCACAGATTGTATTTTCTTTGTTAGTTCTGTGGAGGGTGATACATTCATTGTTGGATGTATATGGAATTCTATATAGGCTTTGCAAGTTTCACAGTTTGTAAATGTCTAGAATTGGCATCACTCATCGGCAAGCTTAAAGATGTAATGGTATCTTCACCCATGCTAATGAATAATCTGCTTGCTGTGGCTTTTTTTACTAGTATTTTATCTCCTCTGCACTTTGGTCGAAAGCTTGTCTCTATGGATCTTAGATCTCCCACTTGACAGAATTACTTAGGCAATTACAGAGGTGATTATTACTTCCTATTTTTTCACTTTAATTCATGACATATTGGGAAATCTTCTATTCATGCAGAATACAAATGACAAGGACAACATAGCTATTGTTCGTTGAGTTAATGAAGTAGTATGGTATTTCTCTTTTCTGTAAATTAATACATTCTTGTTTCTACTTTTAGCTTAGAATTTTTTCCCCAGATTTTTTACTTCAGTGAAAGCAATATGAATCATATCTTTTATTTCAGTTTTATGCCTGATGGGTTTAATTTGGTGGTTTATTTGTTTTATTTGTGAGTTTTGCTAGTGGGTAAGATTGCTTTGAGACTTGAAAGTTAAAACAATCATGATGTAAAATATTCTATTAACAGTGTCTCGATGTTCTCTATGTCAGACATGAACTTGGAGATAGTTTTTTACCTGATGAAGTTTTGTCATGTTCTGATTGATACTTGTTGAAACCTTTGGGGGATATGGCACCTGTCATCTGATGTGCTTTGAGGTGCAGCATGAATGCTATGGAAGCAGTATTTGATATATTGAGATCTAACATGTTTATCTCATCTATTTTTATGGCAATTACCTGGAATGTTACATTCTAGTACATTTTGAGCTTTGAACTTTTAGTTTCCAGTAATTCCATAATGAACAACTATCTTGTCATCTTGATTTGCTTCCTGCATTTGGAAACAGTATTAGATCATGTCATCTGATAAACTTCATCTGGTTCATGAGATCCTTTTATTTCAGTTTTATGTCCGTCTATATATATATATATATGTGTGTGTGTGTGTGTGTGTGTGTGTGTGTTATTGATTTATTTGTTTTGGTGATTATGTAGCGGTATGAAAGATACAACTTGTTATTATGGATGCCATTTGGTTTTTTATATGCATGCTCTTAGGTTGTTGGTATGGTTATTGTCAATAAGTGCTTTATGTGACAAAAATTAGATTAGGGTTATATTTTGTATTTTTATTTGGATGTATTTAATGTTTTTAT